>MINK01188374.1:0-16597 GCA_001735545.1 Phormia regina
TCATATAAAAATCGATTTTTGGTGAGAAATATAAGTGATCACAGATTTTCATCCTTTTGCTCTAGCGCCTCTAGTTTCCTTATAAATTGAGATTTTAGTTTTTCATATAAAAATCGATTTTTGGTGAGAAATATAAGTGATCACAGATTTTAATTCTTTTTGCTCTAGCGCCTCTAGTTTCCTTTTAAATTGAGATTTTAGTTTTTCATATAAAAAATCGATTTTTGGTGAAAAATATAAGTGATCACAGATTTTAATTCTTTTTCCTCTAGCGCCTCTAGTTTCCTTATAAAATGAGTTTTTAGTTTTTCATATAAAAACTCGATAAAAAATCGATTTTTGGTGAGAAATATAAGTGATCACAGATTTTAATCCTTTTTGCTCTAGCGCCTCTAGTTTCCTTTTAAATCAACATTTTAGATTTTCATATAAAAATATCGATTTTTGGTGAGAAATATAAGTGATCACAGATTTTAATCCTATTGGCTGTAGATGCTCTAGTTTCCTTTTAAATCAACATTTTAGTTTTTCATATAAAAAATCGATTTATTTTTTTATAAAATAAACATAAATAACCCAAACTATGATTCATAGACCTAAGCTTAGAAAATATTTTTTTTGTTTTAATTTTAGATAAAAACTCGTAAAATAATACATATTACAACTGCCTTATTTATGCAAATACTTTTGTTTTTATCTTTTATTTTAATATTTTTGGAATTAGTTATTTTGCATAGATTTTATTAATTTTTTCATTAACAATCTAAGTTTAAGCTTATGTTTTGTTTAAGAATGCGAGTGTTATCATTTTAATTTGGTAGAAAAGAAAGTCAAAATTAATTAAATAACAAGTTTATTCATTTAATTAAATTAATAAAAAGAAAATTTAATAAAGAAGGAATTACAGTTAGAGGGGGGTTAAGAAAGTCTTCCTCAAACAAAATATATAGTTTATGTGGCAGGTTTTTCAAAAATTGTTGAATAAAAATGTTAGTTTTTTTTTTTAATAAAGAAGCATTTTATCTGTAATCCTGTTAAATGTTTTTCATAACTTTTTTTAACTTTAAAGAACTTTTTGGTTTTTATTTATTTTTTTGTTTTGTTTGATTTTTTTGTTTTTGTTTACGGTTTATTATTATATTTCAAAACTTCTAATAAAAACATGGTTGTTTTTTGGGGGGTTTTTAATGATATTCTTAGGTTTTAGTTTTGTTTTCAAGATATTTTAGCATTTTGTTACTAATTAAAATTTTAATCGCAGGTTTAAGTTTTAAATTACATACATTTAACTTTTTTATTATTATTTGTTTTTTTTTTTTGTTTTTTGTTTTTTGTTAACTTTATAAATAATAAGCTTAACATTTAATCATTAAACCTGCCTGTATTAAAGAAGAAGCATATACAATATTGTTTAAGATTTTTTTTATTTTCATTATCAAGACTTTCAATAAATATGTTTTCAGTCATATTGTTTGTCGTTAATTTTATTTATGCAAAATTTACTCATTTAACTTTTTTTCACAGAAAAAACCCTTATGTGCGCTTTTGTTTACAGCCTTTAATGATATTGTTTTTACAACAAAAAAAATCTTTCTAATTTCATTTTTCAATATTTTCCATTTTGTTTAAAAAAGCTTGTTTTATATATTTTTTTTTTTATGATCTTTCCTTTTTTGTTTTAAATTACTACAATCTAACATCTAGAAAACCTAAAAATCTTTAAAATTGATCTTTTTTGAATACTATTTGGGTTTCCTTTTTTTTTTTTTTTTTTGTCTTAAATACTTAATATTCGAACTTAAAATTTAAATTAACATACATACATGAATCACATAAATAAGAAAACTAAACTTCAAAATTAAATGCTTAAAAAATGGTTCAAAGAGAAGAGTATCGGTTAAATATATAGGTCTGGCTTAACCGTTTAACATTAAAAAAAAAAAGTAAAATAATCCAAAATGGAAAATGTCATTAAAATAATAAATGTTAAACTTTATTTTACTAAAGGATTGAAAACCGAAACGAAACGTTATCGTAATTAATATTTATTTTATTCGGTAACGGGTATTTGAAATTATATTGGTAACGGAATACCCGTACCGAACTAAAATACGGTAAATACGGTTATTATTGAAAAACTGGCAAATAATCGTAAAAAGTTAATTTTTGGAATAATTTTTACCTTGAATTTCGCAAAAAAAAAATCTTATTAAATTAGATATTTTATTTAATAAAATAGCACTTAAATTTTTAAAAAATATGAATTATTAATATTAAAGATCCTCATAAATTTTCAAAGCAAATCTTTTTTTATGGCAACATAAGCATTTTGGAATATTAATACCTTCGACTTTTAAAGAACTGGTTAGAAAGAGTGCACAAGTTTTCTAATACAGACAAAAATCGTTTAATTAATGTTGCACAGCAAAAAAATACTTATTAGGCTTCAAAAGTCCCAATAATCAAAACGACCGTACCATTAAAAGTAAGAATCGAATGTATTCATAACTCTTAAGTCGCAAGGAGAATATTTCCCAGACTTTTCGATTTTCTGATAGCGGGAACAAATTTCGAACTTCCTTCGGTCCCCAGATAAATATTTTAATTGTCTTGCAATTATAATTACGATACTGATAATCGAATAAGCTATAAATCATTCCTTTATTAGATTTAAATATGATTTGTTACTCCTAAGGATTTTTTGGATCTGAAACATTTGGACTTCTTGCACAATTGTTATTAAAGTATTTGAATCAGAAATTATATTAAAAAATTTTCAAAAAATAAATATAATTATTAAAATGCACTTATAAATATGGGAGCTTAATAATTCTTAGAGTTCCTAACCGTTTGAGTAATTTAAAATGCAGTCCAAATGTTATAATGTCCTATAGGCTTATCAATAGGGAGATCACAACATTAACTGAAAATGATAAACAGTGGTATTGTCACCTAATTATTAAGTAATATTTTCGAAAAATTTAAACGACCAATAGTCTATATATGATATTATCTTATTTGTCATTAAAAAATGGGGGGAAAAAAAAAGAATAGTGATTCCTCTTTACTTTCCTTAATGGTTTTTTTCTTACAGATTAATTCGGATATTAGTCCATAATCAGTGACAACTTTATATAGTAAAAATAAATTTTAAATTCTTACAAGAATCCTTTCAATAGCTTTAAGTTTTTATTTGCTACTTCTTAGTGCTGACCATATGTTTTATTTGATTCAACCTTATATCATCCATACTAGTAATTCAAAGAATAATAAATTTTATAAATAGTCCCAGCTGGATCTTAGCACATATAATATTTCGTTAAAAATTTTGTTTGTTTAAATTCATGTAAGTTTTCTTTCACTTGACTGCGGAAGCTGAATCCACGCAGCCCATGCAGTAAATTTTTGAAGGAAAATGTTGGTCTTTATAAAACCAAAATTATGGAGNAGAATCTACATAAAAGCAAATGACAGACAGTAAACTAAGAACCTATCTTTAGTTTCATAGGATAAGTTGAAATACCCACATCTTCGACAATACATTTTTTGTGTTTCCTAAAACTTTTTAACAAAATAATGTCGCACTATGTTTACGGTATTTTTAACAAAATTATAATTTCGGTATCAGTATCAGTTACGGTAACCAATTTTAAACGGTATTTAATCGGTATCGGTATTTATAACGGTATCGGTTTCCAACCTTAAAAAATACTAAAAACTTTAATAAAAATGTTTATCTCTTTTTAAAGTCATGATTGAAAAATTCGAACTTCATTTAAAATATTTAAAGTTAACAAAAATTTTTAATAACATTATAAAAATAATTTATAATAAACAAAAAAACTGATTCTATATAATGTTCTTCATGTTCAAAAATTTACAACTTTTCAAAAAAAGTGAAAATTTTATTTAAAATCGATAAAATTGTCAGTTAAAATTATTATTTCTTTAATTTCTAATCATAAATTTAACTAAAAATTTATAAAATAGGAACCTTTAAATGATACGCTTTAAAACAAAAAAAAAACCTTTAAACTTTAACCTTAAACTCTAATTTATTATAATATAAATTAATATTTTTAACCGAATACTTTCCTTCCATTAACCTTTTAACAACAATTTATTTTGTTTTTTACTTACACTCATTTCTCCTTCACCTCCCTTACTCCTTTTCTTCTAATCATCACTAATTACATCCTTGCGTGCCTTAAAATTTCGCCACGAACCATTTGTACAGACGCCCGCACCACGCCACCAATCATTTACATCCGTATACCAACGGGGTTTTTTTAACGATTCCTCATCGTGCAATGACGAACAGACACGACACCAATAATACGTGTTAATAAACTCACCCGTACCTTTCCAATTGAAATATGAATTATATAACTTTTCATCGTTATCTAAAATATGTAAATAATCGGCCAATTCTGAGGCAGAAGCAAATTCATCTACATGTATATAAGATCTTTCTGGGGCACTAACTTCATAATCTTCGGGTCGAGCACCCATGACAATGGGTAGAATATTACGATTGAGTGCATTAACAAAGAATTTCTCAGTGATGTAATCTTTGCAATTAGAGTTTTCAAAGGCCAAATAGAATTTATAGTCACGATCGAGCATTTCGAAACATTTGTCGGCATTGACACGAGAACACTTGTAATTACCGCAGGCGCCATAAATGTCCACCTTGAAGAGAGAAGAGAGAGAGAGGATTTATTAAAGTGTTCTTTTCAAGAAAGTTTTGTTAAATTATATAAACTTACATCTATATATTTGCCTAATTCATGAGCAAATTGTAAACGTCCATTACGTGCCCCACAGTTCGATACAAACCAGGCCACCTTTTTAGTTTTATTTGCCGCATAATTACGATCTTGTTCCTGTTGATGTATGCGTGAATCATAATATACCCATTTTTCATAGGGAGCCACAATATCACTATCACGTCTGCAAAAGAAAAATAATTAAAACGAATTCCGCAGAAGATCAGATTAAAGTTATTTCGAAAAGAATTTCGTAGAAGATCAGGCAGTCTATATATATACTATATAGTTTTAAGATTGCAATATGAATTATATAGCTTTATATATAAAAAGATGGTCAATTCTGAGATTTAAGATTGCAAGAAATTTTGACCTACAATTAAAGCTCTATTTTGATTGAAGCCAATTTTAAATCATAAAAATTATGTAAGATTGGTGCTATTTTAGAGCCTTAAGTTTGAACTAATTTAGAGCATTGACCTACAATTGAAGCTTCAAGTGAAGCTTTTTATAAAGACCACATAATTGACCTACAATTGAAGATTTTTATAAAGACCACATAATTACCCAAGATTAAAGCTATTTTAGGACCCTAAGATTTAACTAGGCACTAAGACCGTCAATTGATCCTAAGAATGTAGTGAGTTTTTGGACCATATAATTACTTAAGATGTAAGCTAATTTAGCATCCTATATAGACCTAAAATTTTATCATATAAAGAGCTAGAGTTAATGTAGGATCCTAAATTTGAGTTTATTTAGCGTCTTAAAAATCCTACAATGTAATTAAGCTAATTTTGGACCATATAAAAATCTAGGATTGGTGCTAATTTGGGTCCATTTGCAGTAAAGAAGCGTGAAGTGTTTTTTATTTTATTTTTAGGACAATGAATTCAAATATTTAATCTTTAATTTAATTTAATAACCTAAAAAAAAAAAACAACAACAAAATTTAAAGAAAATCTGTTTAAATTTGTAAGTATTGAAATTGTGGCTTGAGGGTGGCTCTATTATTTTTCACACAACTGTATAATCTAAGATTGATGCTAAACTAGGATCTAATAAAGACATAAGATAGAAACGTATAAAATTGTTTGGTATAAGTCACGTATAATCCTTAAACCTAAAAACCCCATATTTTTTTATCAAATTATTTCCTTACTTACCTATACGTTGCTGTCCAATTTATGGCATCTGGTACCTTGACATTTTGTGTATGATATGGGCACTCTAAATAATACAACATAGTGACTTGTTTAGAATTGGCAGGTCTGCGTATACCAGTGGGTATATAATGATCTTTATATAAAATCATATCAGCTGTATTGGCCTGATCGCGTGAGGCCGTAATTGTACAAGTGTCCACAGGACATTTAGAACGTAGGAAGACATCACGACCTTTAAAAGGAAATATATTTAAAAAAAAAAATCAATTTCTCTGAATTTGCGTTAAAATGAAACCCACCTGCTTTAACATTCCAGGGACCTAAACCATTATATAACAATATAGTTTTTAATTTACCACTCGTTTTGATTTCCTCATAATTAGGTGGTACATACATCAATTGATTAACTATACGATCACTGTGAGGATCTTGATAGGGAAATAGTTTAGAACCCTGCAAATGTGCTTTTTTACCGCGTTTCTTTTTATGCACCTTAGCCGGTTTGGGATAGTATTCACCATTTTTAAAGAACCAAGATCTTGATATAGGATCTAAAGGATTGGAAGCTAAATTATTTGAGGCTTGAGGTTGTTGCAACTGTTGTAATTGAGGTTCATGTTCATGTCCACTTTCACTTAATTCTTGTTGATCAGCTACTGCAGCGTGTTGTTGTTGCTGTTTTTGTTGAGGTGATTTTGTAGAACTAACTTTAAGACGTGTTTGTGTCTTGGCTGTTTCTAAGGGTTTTTCAGTATCATCGTCCTCCTCGTATTTATCATTATAATCATCCTCTAAATTTTGTCCCAAATGTTGTTGCTGCTGTTGTAATTGTTGTTGATTTGAGGCAACTGATGAGGGTATTGCTGAAGATTTTGGTTTCCATACTTCACGTTCTCTGTTATGAATATTATTTTTAGTAAAGAAATCGGTATTAAATGTGTTTATATATACTATATATAGAAATACTTACTTAAAATTATATAAAAATATTAGCAATAAAGCGCATATTATTGTAAAATAAAAATATTTCTTTAATGATATCTTTGGACGTCTCATGTTAGCAGATGAAACCAATTTCCTAACTGAAAATTCATTTAAATTTTACACACTTCATTTCTTCATCTGAAATTGCAAATAAAAACAAATAAAAATATAGAAGAAGTAAATATTTATTATTAAATGCGGTTAAACACTTTAAAAACAGGGCTTTGAATTAAAGAATTTGGAATGTTATAACGAATATTAAATACCCTACATTTTATAAAAGAACAACATTTTAAATTATATAAAGCCTTTCTGAACTGCTAATGACATTGAATAGATGAGACAATTTATAAAATGTGTTACTAAAACAAGACAAAAAAAAAAAATAAATTTTTTTAAGTTATTTGTTTTAGAAAAATATTGTTGATTAACAGACATATTCCCAAGTTTTTTTTTTTTAAATAAAATATTTATTTAATAAAAACATGTGAAATTTATTTGTTAAAAAATATTAGGTGTTTTTTTCTTTTTAGCCAACAAAAACAATAAAAAAAATAAGATAATAGAACCCATCTTTAAAAAATCTAAAACTAAAATCAATTTTTAACAATTATAAATATTAAAATAATTTTTGGGAAATTAAATATGACTAATTATAATAATTTTAATAGCCATGTTACCCCTTTTTTACAATAGTAGTCCATTGCGTGTTCTTATTTATAAAATTTTTATTTAATAATTATGAGATTTCTTATCACAAAAATTTAAACACCAACATTTTGTATTTATTGCAACGAATATTAAATTTAAAAGCATACTTGATTCTAAATGTTTTTTTTTTTTTCATTAATAACAAAATAATATTAACAAAAAACAATAGTAAAATGTGTTCAGTAATAATAAAATTAATAATTATTCTATTCTATTTCATTTAACAAACAAATATTTGAGCACAAATGAACTACGGGAACTTCCTATTAAATAATAATTTATACAAAATCATTAAAAAATGATTTGAGATTTAAATCATTTAAATGTAATCTAAGTTTAATTTTAAATGTTGCACTTAAGTTTTAATGTTATCACAGACGAAAGCTTCAGTTTAACCTTAAATATTGCTTTTTAGTTAAGAATTTATCGTATTTTTTATGGCTTTAAACATATCTATTTAAACGTTTTTAAATTAGATTTAATCCTAGCTAGTTTTATAATCCTTAATTAGCTTTAATAGTAGCTAATTATATAGTCTAAAATTATATTTATAGCTTTAATATTAGCTTTTCTATAGCCTTATATTAGCTTAAAGTGTAGCCTTTTATATAGTTTTAAATTAGCTTTTGTAGCTTTTCATATAATCTTAAGTAGGATTTAATTGTAGCTAATAGTCATAAATTAGCTTTAATCGTTGTTTTTTAGTCCTAAATAGCTTTAATCGCAGCACTTTATATAATACAAAATAATATAGTTTTAGTCGTAGCTTTTTATATAATGAGATTTAATCGTAGTTTCTTATATAGTTCCAAATTAGCTTTATATAGTTTCAAATTATATTTAACCAAAGTTATTTAAAGCTTGAATGGTACCTTTTTATAATGTTACAAATTTGTCATAATCATAGCTTCTTATATAGTTAAAATTGAGCTTTAATCGTAGCACTTCATATAGTCCTAAATAAACTTTATTTAAGTGAATTTTTCGTGCTTGATTTTCAAATCTAATTTTGAAACAACGCAGCTATTAATATTGACCATAATTAATTATAATCGTAACTCTTTATATAGTCCTAAATTAGCATTTATCGTAGCTATTTATATAGTCATAAATAAACATTAATCGTAGCTCTCTAAAGATCTTTAAGATAGTTTTAATCGTAGCTTTTTATATAACGCAGAAATAGCTATATATAGTAAAAAAAATAATTTTAGTCGTAGCTATTTATATAGTAAACAATTTACTTTAATTATAGCTGTTAATTATATGTATAGTTTTAATTTGCAGTCTAGCTGGACCTTAAATGTTTATATAGTTTTATTTTTGCATTGATTCAAGGTTTTTCTATAAAATGTAGCTATTATATACCTTTCTATGACCTTATCATGGTTATTCTTATGGTTTTAGATCTTAATAGTCTTACTTTATAACTTTACGTAGTCGCAGTTTAGCCATAAATATTATTATATTATAAAGCATCATTATAGCTTTAAACGTATTGTTTGTGGTCTTAAGCATAAACTTTTATTATATTTTTTTTTTCACATCCTTTAGTTAAATATAATTAACTATTTTCATAGTCATAAATTGGCTCTAGTTGTAACTCTTTCTTTGAACTTATCATAGTTCTTTGTATAGTTTTAGATCTTAATAGTCTTACTTTATAATTTTACGTAGTCGCACTTTAGCCATAAATATAATTCATTACATATTATTAAGTGTAGCTCTGTATATAGCACCATTATAGCTTTAAACGTAGTGTTTGTGGTCTTAAGCATATCACTTTGTTATGCCTCATTTTAGTATTAAATAAAGCTTAAACTTTTATTGTAATTTTTATACATCCTTTAGTTAAATATAATTAACTATTTTCATAGTTATAAATTGACTTTAGTTATAGCTCATTATATAGTCCTAAAAATAGCTCTTTTCATCGTCTCTTTTTAACCATTAATTTTTATTTATTTATTTATTTATTTATTTATTTATTTATTTATTTATTTATTTATTTATTTATTTTTAATTCTTTACTTTTTCACTCACTTTTTCCATCAAAATATGTTGCAAAATTTAAAGCACAATACTTTAACATTTAATATAATGCATAAATGCATTTATTACACTATAACTTTAAATCATGTAAAAAAAATTCCATTTTTAATCATTAAACATTCAATGTTTTCGATTAACTGCAGACCCTATTACACTTTTCTATTTCCAATTGTCTTAACAATAAATTAAAAAAAAAAAAATTTCCAACATCGTTAGTGTTATCGATAATAATTCGTTATGCTCTTAATTTAAATTATTAATAATCACAACAACAGTAACAACGTTTTACGTATATGAAACACGTGTTTATTTATAATTATAACCGTTATTACTTCCACATTAACTGTTGTGACCTTTATTACACACAATTTAGATTATCTTTAATATTGTTATTATGATATATTTTTAATAAATGGTACTATTTTTAAAACTATTTTATTGTTACCATTTGCAAATGCCAACAATATTAAGTTTAATATATTTTTAAATATTTAGTTATGTGTACCCGACGTTGTTTACTTTTCACTAGAGATTTTAAACTGTGAATAAATTGTTTTAAAATGGTTCCCTAATGGCTGATTTGTTATACAGTTGAGGTGAAAAAAAGAGCAGAGTGATAAATTACTTATTAAATAACACTTTTTTATAGTCTAAGATTAACTATAAGCGTAGCTTTTAATATTGTTCTTAATTAAGTTTAACTAAAAGACTATATAGTCCTAATAGTAGCGCATTCTAAAGTACTAAATAATCTTTAATCTTATCACTTTACATAATTTTAAATTTACTTCAATCAAATATTTTTATTAAATCTTAAACGAAGCTAATTTCATTATCCCAATTAACTACAATCAATGATTTTAAACTATAATCAAAAATCCAAATTATAGCTCTTTATATAGTCATATATTAAGTATATCTTTATATAGCCCTGAAATTAAATTAAATCGTTATTCTTTATATAAACTTAAATTAGCTTTAATCGCAGATCTTATATAGTCGTAAATTGGCGTTATCAGTTTTTCTATATAAACGTAATAGTAGCTATTTATATAGTCATAACTAGATTTAATCTTAGCTTTATTATAACATTAAGGAAGCTTTTTATAATCTAAAATTATTTATAAGCTTAGCTTTTAATATTGTTCTAACTAAAGTTTAACTAATAGTCTTATATTTATTTCAATAAAATGTTTTTATTGAATCCAAATTAAATATAATCAAAGTCTTATTAGTCTAAACTATAACTCTTTATATAGTCATATATTAAATATCTTTAATCGTAACTCTTTATAGCCCTAAATCAGCTTAAGTCGTAACACTTTATAGCCCTAAGTTAGCATTACACGTAGCTTTTGCTATATTCATAAATTAGATCTCTATATAGGCCTGAGATTAAATTGAAGCGATATTCTTTATATAATTAAACTCAAATCATTATATTAGTCAGAAATTGACGTTAATCGTAGTTTTTTATAAACTTAATAGCATATATTTATATAACCATAACTAAATTTTAACTTATCCTTTAGATAATATAAAAGAAGCATTAAACTAATTTCTTTAATTAAATATAGTCATTAATTATCTTAAATCAACTATATTTATATAGCTCTTTATAGAGCCTTAAATAGGCTTTAATCGTAGCTTATTATACAGCCTTAAATTAAACATTATAGTACTTATTTCTGTAATCCTACAGTTGCTTAAATCATAGCTCTTTTATGGCCCTAAAGTTTTTTAATCATAGCTGTTTATATAGCCTTAAATTAGACTTAATATTAGCTATTTATATAGTCATAAATAAATTTAAATTGTGGCTATTTACATGGGGATAAATTATATTTAGTCATAGGTCTTTAAATATTATTCATCATATCTATTTATGAGATCGTATACATATATATAAGTTTAAAATATTAGTCTTTATATAGTACTCAATTAGCTTTATATAGTCTTAGATTAACTTTAATTTTAGCTATTATTATAATCTTTAATTACCTATAACCAATGCTCTTTATCTGTAAAGTTCTTTTAAAAAATTTGACTTTTTTTTAGTAAGTATATTGTTTTATTTAGCTTTATCTTTTTCTAAACGATATGTTTTTTTATTAGCATTTTTATTTGGGGCGTTTTAATTTTATCGTTTACTATATTTTTTTAATTATCAACTTAACAACACAAATTTATGGTCGGGTTTTTTATCGTATTTAAAATAATTATGAACTCTGGGGAGTAATATTCATTTATTAGATTTATAAGCAGGGACTTTAGTTAAATAAAATTCTTATTTTTAATTTTGTGTTAAATATATGTTATGATTAGACAAATTAATGCGATATAATTTATAAATATATTAATCAGTGGTTGATAATAAAATAAAAAAAAAAATAATTTAAAATTTTGTGTTAAATATTCCTTGAAAATTGATTTATTAATTAAAAAATTTGATAACTCTTTAATAAAAAAAAAAATAAACTTTATATTAGTTATGGAATTTCCCCTCTTCGAAAAAATGTTTTATGTAAATTGTTCTTGTTTTTTTTTAAAATTTGTATGGAAATTTTAAAGTGAGGTGAAGGGATTTTAGAAATAAGGAGTTTAATCTTTTTCTATTATTCATTATCTTTAGCTATTGATTCAACTAATGACTTTATAAAGATTAGCGTTTAAGGTCCAGCTACACTATGATTTAAAATTATACATATAAAAAATAGCTACAATTAAAGCAAACTTTAGACTATGTATATAGCTACGCCTAACACTAATTTTGTACTATATAAAATAGCTATAAATAGTTACGATAAATGCTTATTTCAGACTATATAAATAGCTACGACAAACGCTAATTTTGGACTATATAAAGAGATATGATAATTACATATTAAGTGCTATATATTAAAGCTACGTTTAAGGATATTTTATATGTTTTATTATTATTTTTTCTATTCTAAATCTTTATATTATCTAAAATCTTTATATTATTTGTCCCATTGTATGTATGAAAAAACACAACTTCATTTTTAGCATTTTATATAAAACTCCTTGTTATTATTTAATTTATTCAATTCCTTCTTATTCTCTCTTTCCCTCTTCTTCTCTAGCTTTTACCACCTTAAAAACTATTGACACAATTTCATAAATAAACAAACGAAAAGTGAACAGAAATTCATAATAAAATAAAAAAACCAGAAACTTTTCATCATTATAAACTTCTTTCTATTCCAGTTTTAACAAAATTGCTTTTTTTTCTTCCTCTTTATTTTTCCCTTTTTTTTATTATTTTCACTCGACACATATTTATATCAAAATAAGTGCAACAATATATTCCTTCTCATCTACATACACACACACACACAATATAAAATAAATATAAATTATATAGACCACACCGACCGCCCATAGCCACAGAGTATAGAGATAAGAACCAGGAGTAAGCAAATGTCTTGAACATGCTAAAGTGTAAATATTGTCATATGCAAAATTAGTTTACTTAAGAGATGGCAAAGAGTGTTGCTTAAAAGAGAGTATTAAAGTTTATGACAGCCATTGTTATGTTTTTGTTGATTTGTTTTTATTAAGCGATTTTTGTATTTCGTAATTTGGCGATTTTTTACTTAAAACAATAAATAAAATTTCGTTTCGTTAAATTATATCGATAATTGATGTTACATTAATCGCTATTATTCCATTTAATTCTAACTTAACTTAAAATCTTTAACATCGCGTTAAAGCGTCAGTATGTGGTTCAAATACATTTTTGGATTTTTTGTGCATATTTTTATCATTATAATGTTATATTTCCCGACATTTGCTAGCTTATACGCTTGTATATATGTATGACCTTTTTTTTTTTTTGCTCTTCACCACAGGTGTAAAGGATATAAATAAGTTTATCATTCCGTTTGTAATTTCTCCAATAGTCATAGAAAACCCCAAAAAGTATATATATATATATATATTCTGGATTCTTATTGATAGGGAAGTTGATTTTAGTCTTCTTGTAAGGAATATTCTTTATAATTTGATGAATAAAACATATATTCGATAACTGGGGATTTCTAAAAACTGATTTCAACAGACAGACGTCTTTATATCGACTCTCCTATTAATAAGGATCCAGAGCATATATACTTTTTGGGGTCTTAGATGAATATTGAAGAAATAACAAAACGGAATGACAAACTTATACAGGCGCGCATCCAACTCTAGCTTTTGGGGGGAGGAAAATACAATGATTTTCTCAACTTAAAAATTTTTGTTTTAGTATATATTTTTCATTAAGCACTATCATTTTGGGGAGGGAAATTTCCTCTTTTCCTCCTCGTGTACAGTATCGGTCATATAATTAGCACACCCTTAAGAAATATGTTAAAGTATTTATTTTCTTTTAATACACAAACTTTTAAAACATATTTATTACAGGGATACGTTTTGTATACCATAGTCTAATTATTACATATAATATAGAAAACAAACATATGAAATTTCACTGCAAAAAACTAAAAATTTCATAATTGTTAAAGGGTATAAAAAGAAACTTCAAAATAACACCTTATGTCGTTCGAACCCTTTCTAAAGAAATCTTTATTGTCATTAAAAGAATTGCAACAAAACTCCTAAAAACAAAAAGATGCAACAAAATAAAATTTATAATATATGTATATAGGAAAACCAAAGTAAAACTAGTACATGATGAAAAGGATTAAAGGACTTTTAAGCTAAAGGATCGCATATGAATAATAACAAGTAAACACACATATGCCTTTGCATTTCTATCTACTTCGACTATTCTTTACATAAACATACTTCAATATAGGTTACATTTTTGTTTTTCAAATTCAAATATTTGTTGTTGTTATTGTTGTTTTTGAATGAGTAAAAAAATACTTCTGATTACAATAAATATAAAGAAATAAGAAAAAAAGGGATATGTGTACTAGTCTCAGGCATTGCTCTGGTATTTATAATATGGCTATTTTTTTCCTAAATATTTCTATGAATGCTTCTTAATAAACATTTGAAACTAGTTCTGGTTTGTGTGTTTTTTTTTCTATTATTTTTCTCGTTTAATCCTTCAGGATTATTTGGTTGTGGGGGGAAAAGGAAAATAGCTTTAGTTTTTGTTTAATGAGTGTCCTAAAATCATTCTAAAATGACTTAAATAGACTGCAATTAAAGTGATTTTTTTCTTCTAGTTTTTGTTTTGTTAAGTGTTCTTAATGTAAACAAGAAAAAAAAATTGTTACATATGCATAAGTAATTGAAAAGATTTGGACAAAATGTTTTATTGTTGATTGAGTTTAGCTTTAAGGCTTTGCAGGCTATTTTTAAAATTTATATGGATTATTATGGCAGGTCGTTGATTTTAGATGGTATAAAGTAAAATAAGTTTAAGTTTGTACAAATGTATGGGTATATATAAGTTTGTCACTCCGTTTGTTACTTTCAAAATTTTCGTTGGAGAGCAAAAAAGTTTTTAATTCGGTATCGTTGTATGAAACTGGACTATGTTCGTCCGTGTATCGGTTGTAATGGGGTTTATAAAGTCCACCGTTAACTGCCATATAAAATATAAATATATAACAAAAGGTCGGTAATTCTCTCGGTTTAAAAATGGAAGAAGAAAAGATAAAGATTTTTATTTTTATACAGATGGGTAAATATTTTTATAAAATTTCGGTTTTTTAATCCACTAAATTCGATATGACCCAAAATCTGGAAAAAAAAATCATTAATAATGGCTATTTTGTTGTTGTTGTATGTTCTTTATACCCTTCGCAAACGATTGTTTGCCATTCCATTTGTTATTTCCAAAATTGTCATCGGAGAGCAAAAAAGTTAATATTTTCGGTATCCTTATAAGAAATAATGACGATTGGATCATGTCTGTCCCTCCATGTGTCGATAGATATAGTCTTTATGAAGTCCGCCGATAACTTACATATAAAATACATATACCAAACGATCGGAAATTATCTCGAAAATTATGCTATTGCTATTCAGCAAGATCGGTTTATAATTGACGGAAATTTTTTTCTGAATTTTTGTTCTGAAAAAATTAAATAAATCGGTTAAATAATAACTGATATATCGGGCAAAACGCATTTTTGTTTTCGGTTTTTGGAAATATTTTTTAAAGCTTAGCTTACTATGACCGTTTAATTTTTATACCCTTCACCACAGGTGTAAAGGATATATACATAAGTTTGTCCGCTTGAAATTTCTACAATATTCATCAAAGGTCCCAAAAAGTATATATATACTGGATCCTTATTGATAGGGAATTCTATATAAATATGTCCGTCTGTTGAAATCAGTTTTTAGAAAGTCCTAGTTATCGTATGTTTTATACATCAAACTGTAAGGAAAGTTCCATGTAAGAACGCTGAGAAATCGGCAAAAAAAACCGAAAATACTCCCAAAAATCGTATTTGATGGCGGCTTTTTAATCTCCCATACATGATAGCGACTCAAAATCTTCCTTCAAATTATTTTTTCTGAAAAAAGTCGGTCCACTAGTATCCGAGTATTTTAGACTTTTTGAAGTTCCTATCAAAGCTTCGGGTTTAGCTTATAAACAGGTGGTAAATATTTTTATAAAATTTCGGTTTTTTTAATCATTTAAATTCGTTCATAAAGGTTCTTAAGTTAACTTTTTATATAATCAAATAAGAGATGGGCCAAAAACTAAAAAAAATAATAATATAAACACAAACATTGTTGTTGTTTTTTGTATAGACAAGTAGTTTAGTTGGCAACAGCATTAATGTAATGATTAACAGTGTTGCTCTTGTAGTTGTTTGTATATGCAGTCTGTTTGTATATATATGTGCATACATACATTTATTTTTATACCCTACACCACCAAAGGTGATTGGGGTATTATGTGTTTGTGCAAATATTGTAACGCAG
>MINK01188375.1:0-12825 GCA_001735545.1 Phormia regina
TTTCTTCTAAGGAATATTTTCTTCTATATGTATATCCGATTTCTCGGACTGATTTCAAGAGGCAGACGGACATCGTTTGTGAACATCCCTAGCATTTACGATCCAGAATATATATACATAAATGTATATTTTGGAGTCATAGATGAATATTGTAGAAATAACATATGGAATGACAAACATATATATACTCATAAAATAAGTCATAGAAATAGCTTCCCTGCTAAAAATTTGTGCCTCTGTACCAGTTGAGTACCAATTGACAGCTAACTCGTCACCAAAGTTCCAATTGAGAAACAGTTGACACAAACACACTCAATATTTAACAACTGAGAGGCATTTTATAAAATGATTGTTAAGTGCGAAATTAGCTTCTTAAGCGAAATAGCAATCAGTGGATGAGTGGTTAACGCTGAAGACTATAACTTAACATGCATTAGGTGAGCACGGGTTCGATTCGCGGTATTGCCATCGACATTAAGAAAAAATTATACAATAAAAATAAAACATAAATTTAATAAAAAAAATTAAAAAGTAAACTATTACCGAATTTTGTCGACACTGAATCTGTCCCAAGGGGTCGCATGTAAAAGTGACAGGTCTTTCTCATATAAAGTTCCGAAACTGGTCAATAGCCTTTAGAACCTTTCACGTGACCAGTTTTGAACCGGTTCTTATTAGTCTAAGATTAGATCATTTCCTGAAATGGTTTTTAAAAAATCTTTAAGCTTGATTTAGCATAGCATTAAGTCCCCCTGGGGACTATTTCCCTGCTAACATTTTCTATCTAAATTTAGTCTAAAATGTCACTACAAGTAGTTCTACACAATCGAATATGATATCATTTTCTTGTCGAAAAAGAGTCAACGGTCGGGAAGAAACGTGCCTCAGTTTTAATAGTTTTAAGATGACACTTTCTAGTGCTTTTTTTGAGTGTCGAATTAATGTTATTTAGAAGCGTAAAAGTGTAATAAAAGTATAATAAAAATACATTAAGTGGAAAAAATATAGAATAATAAATGATAAATATACTAGAACTAAAACACACTTAACCATAGAGTGACATATAGAGACGAAATTCTCTATTGACAATTAAACAAAATTTTTGTTTTGTATACAAAAATGTGTTTTTTATTTTCTTTTGACAACTACAAAATGTATTTGATTACATGTATTTTGTTGTTGCATGAGTTAGGTTTTTGACAATTAGTTTCGTCTCTTGTTACTCTTTGCACTTAACCACTTTTTATATATAAAAAGCAAACATAAACAACAATATTTTGTTCTTTTTTTAATTTAATATAAAATATTAAAAAAATTGTTGAAATTTTTTCTAATTTAAAAAAATTTCCATCACTACAAAAAATTGCATTGAACTCTTTAAAGGTTCTACATTTACTGAGCGAAACATATCGTAATCGTTCTCTCTTTTTTGTTCTGGAAGGTAAACAGTCGCCTAAAGCTAGATTTTTGGATCATTATTCGACGTATTTGTGTATTTTCTACATTTGAATGTAGTAGTCATTTGAATGTAGTAGTAGACACATTTTTATAGAAGAATCGAAAAACTCTCATTCAATTGCTGGCATGGTTGTGGTTCCCAAATGATTGTGTAAGAATAATGCAAACATAACTTTTCCAGATAAATATAGCAACATTTTCTGTCCCGTAACACCACCCGATTATATCGTAATTGAGTTTAATTTTATTAGTCAGTAGAAAGCACTAAAAGGAACTATTAATTTAGAACCAAGTGCTTGTTACAGTCTTCTTTTGTCAGTTTTATTTTGTTAAAACTATTTAATGTACAGTCTTTATATTCCTAAAGAATTATTATAAACGTATTTATATAATAAAAGAGATGTGTCATCTTAATGTAATACTACTTTCTTTATTTTTTTGGTTATTTATTTATTTAAAATCTTTGTAAAAGTAATTGAGGAATAAAAAGCATGATGGGGTTTTTAAAAGATTAAATGCTGATTAAAATTCTAATGGTGGTCTTTTTTTTATTTTCTTGGAATATAAAACAAATACTCATAGAAATTTAAATATTATTACTAACAAATTCGCAAAGAAAAAAACACACACCTGTTGATGAGAAAAGTCTATAAATTTATCAAAAGGAATTTGTCATCAAGTATTTATTCCAAATAAGAATTTTTGAAATTTAAGTTAAGTGTTACCAGAAGTTATAAATTGGGCAATTCATTAATATTAATATTGTCTTCATGGATATTGAAAATCAATTTTTTAAATAGAATCTCTACATTCACTTTGAAAAATTTACAATTAATTATAATAAACCCACATTAAATGTACCGTTAACTTAATTAACCATAAACTAGACTTAAATTAAGCTTAAGATCATTATTACAAATTAACCATTGAAATAAAAAAACACACAAATTAACCCAATTGTTTCTTACAATTCACATACAAAACAAAAAAAAAAATGCACTTTTATTCATTTATCATGCACTCATTCTCACTCACTATATATTCTCCATCTCCCACATTCACTATTCCAGGCAAAGAAACTAATGCTTTAAATACATCAACCTGTTCGGATTCGGCAGTAACACGACGTAGACGCAAAAATGTCAGTAACAAATTGACGTCATCATCTTCGGAGTCGACAGCAGGCAGTGAAAATCGTTTAAATCGTCTAAGTTTGGCTGGCACTTCTGTTTATGCTGGTCATTTGTCATCATTAGTTTTGGGCAAAATAAAATCATTATGGAGTGTTAATTCCAATTCAGCAGATGGCGGCTTAAATCAATTTACAGGCAGGACATTCTTTTATCATTTGTTACATTGGAGTTCTACATGTTTCGTTTGTGTTTTGTTTTGTTATGTTTTTTTTTTTTTGCATGATTTGTTGTGATGTTATTATTTAATTAAGAAGAAGAGGATTAGAAGTCCTTGTTATGTCCTAAATAGCATGCTTTTAGTAGTTTTGATTTTTATTTTTTATTTCCAAGTTTTATTTTATTATTTATAATTTTCTTTCTCTTTTTCATTTACAGGAAGCGATCACTTGGGCAACGATCATTGCATTACGGCTGCTGAAAAACAAAAAGATCAATTGAGAGCCCGTTTGGGTTTGTTATTGGATCATGATACCAATGGCAATACCAATACTACTACCAGCAGTAGTTCTTCACAAAACATCAGTCCAGAACAAACTTTAGCCACTGGCAGCTCTGGTCTTTCTGTAGATCATTTTGGTGGCAGTCAACTTTCAGTGGCTACTAAAGATGATACTTATAGTTTATGTGGCAAATTGAAGGCCTGTTCTCTTACCGACAGCAATGGCTATGAAGTATTTCCTGTAAAAGCTCGCAAATCGGTGGCCAGAAGATCAGCGCGAACTGCTCAGTTGGGTGTGAACAATAAACGTAATGCTATTTATAAGTCATCATCCTCATCTGTACAACCTGCCATTCAATTAGCCTTGAAACCCTTATTCTTTGAGGTTCCTTTGCAAGAGCCAGATCCACCGTTTATTGGACGCCAATGGTTAATACGAGAGCTATCGAATACCTTAACTGCCACAGAAACACCAGGTGTGTTAATCAATGGTAATCCGGGTACTGGAAAAACTGCATTTATTTTACAACTTGTGGAATACTCCTGTTTTGGTCGACGCAAAAATACCAACGACAGTGATCCCGATGGTATTTACTATCAAATCAGCACCGCTAGTGATCGTATGAGAGCCTTGGCCTCCTATGTAGTGGGTTATCATTTCTGCCAAGCCGATGCCAATTTAACTTGTTTAGTACCCGATTTTGTACATTCTCTTGCCGCCCAATTATGCCAGGCTCCCCAGTTGGCTGCCTATAGGGACTATCTTCTAAACGAACCTCATCTTCAAGATATTTTGAGTGTTAAAGAATGTATAGCCGATGCTGAGCGTGTAATGCGTATGGCCATTTTGGAACCTCTAACAATTCTCAAGAGATCCGGAAAAATACCCACCAAAACTTGTGTGATCTTAGTAGATGCTTTATGCGAGGCAGAATATCATCGTCCTGATCATGGTCATACTATAGCCACATTTCTTGCCAAAATGACTCAATACTTTCCCTCGTGGTTGAAAGTGGTGGCCACTGTTCGAACTCAAATGTTGGAATTCGTCAAAGGTTTATCGTACACTAAGATGACCCTAGATAGTTGGGCTTCAAATGATCTCCTACAAAAGGATATGTTAGACTACATCACCTTCCGCGTGAACAACAGTACGAATATACAAAAGAATGTGGCTGTGGTTAAAGATCATAATACGGGACAATTGAAATTTATAGGACATCTACAGTCTTTAACCAAAGGCTCCATGTTATATGCCAAACTTATATTGGACCTTATAGAGAGAGGACAATTAGTGATCAAGTCCACTAGTTACAAGGTGTTACCAGTTTCTTTGGCTCAGATATTTTTACTACATTTCAATTTAAGATTTCCCACCTCGTGCAGTTTCGAAAAGGCTGCTCCTATACTAAATGTATGCCTGGCGGCTTTGTATCCTCTGACCTTAAATGAGATCTATTATACTATTTGTTCAATGAAAACGGATGAGGTTATGCCCTGGGATGAATTTTTACAAAGATTCAAATTACTGGATGGCTTCCTTATCAAGCGTATAGATAACACTTATATGTTCTTCCATTCTTCTTTCCGGGAATGGTTAATACGCAGAGATGAAGGAGAATCTTCGAAATTTTTATGTGATTTCCGTTTGGGACATGCAGCCATAGCATTCCGTTTATCACGTCTACAAGCTCCTTTAGATGCAGAACAAACTTTAGAGCTGGGACATCATATGCTGAAAGCTCACATCTATCGCAACAATCAAGGACCCCAATCACCCAGAGATATGCAATCGTTTTGGGTTTCAACGGTAGCCGATAATATATCTGCCGCTTTGGGTTCACTGCGTAATGTGTATAGCCCGAACTTGAAAGTGTCTCGTTTAATTCTACTTGCCGGAGCTTCACCTCATTATCGCACCGAGTTTATGGGTGATGCCACTATATTATGTATAGCAGCGCATGAGGGTATAGTACCCATGGTTAGTTTGCTTTTAGAATTTGGTGCAGATGTTGGTCTTACCAACAGTCAAGGTTGTACCCCTTTAATATTGGCAGCTATGAAGGGTCATTGTGATGTGGTGCGTTTACTTGTAGCTGCTGGTAGTAGTTTGGGCCAATGTGATACGACACAGCGATGTGCTTTAGTCCAGGCTGCTCGTATGGGTAGATTAAATGTTGTTAAATATTTATTGGCCTGTGATTGGACCCCTAGACCAAATTCCACCGACGTAACCCTACCAGCAGCCCTACATCAAGCACTAATAGCGGCAGCTTCTCAGGATCACATTACCATACTTGAGGATCTTTTAGATATGGAAGATATTGATATCAATGTGGTGGAACCTACATCAGGTGACTTGGCTTTAACTGCAGCAGCACGCAATGGTTGCTTAAATACAGTGGAAATATTACTAACACGAGGAGCTAATATTGATTTACATAATAAAAATGGTTTTACGGCTTTGGGTTTGAGTGTCAAAGAGGGTCATTGGGCAGTAGCCGAAAAACTCTTACAAAGTGGTGCCGATTTAGATGAACCGGTTAGTTCGGCTAGAAAAACTTGCCTAATGATTGCAGCCGAAGAGGGTCATCTCGAAATAATGGAACTACTAATAGAAAGAGGAGCCACTTTAGAAACTCAAGATCATGAAGGTTTTACTGCCCTCTCATGGGCCTGTTTGAGAGGACGACAAACAGCTGCCAAAATTCTAATCGATAAAGGTTGTAATAAAAATCATGCTGACAATAATGGTCGTACAGCATTAGATTTGGCGGCTTATCAAGGCTCTGCCAGTCTAGTGCAGTATTTGTTGGAACAAGGTGCCAATATTGAACATGTTGATGTTAATGGCATGCGTCCATTGGATAGAGCCATAGCTTGCCGCAACATACAAGTTGTACAGGTATTTTTGAGAAAAGGTGCCAAACTAGGACCCACCACTTGGAGTATGGCGATGGGAAAACCTGAAATCTTAGTGGTTTTACTTAATAAACTATTGGAAGATGGCAATGTACTATATCGTAAGAATCGTTTTCAAGAGGCTGCTCATCGTTATCAGTATGCTATTAGGAAAATATCAAATTTGGAAACACTACTCGAGAGAAGCGCTATATTTGCCCAGTTGAGAACAAATCTATTATTAAATCTATCCAGATGCAAGAGAAAACTGAATGTAAGTATATTTTTCTTTTACAAAATTTAAACAAAAAACAAATTTTTAAACAAATACATATTATTTTTGAAACATCCACAGGAACTTGAAGAATCAATAGATTTAGCATCACAGGCTATAGCACAAAAACCAAATAGCTATGAAGGCTATTATGCCAGAGCAAAAGCACGCATGGAACATGGTGATCTCAACGAAGCACTGGTCGATGCCAACGAAGCCATGCAAAAGGCTGCACAAACTGGTGTCTTAAGCGATGTTGTTGAAGTTTTAAAACGTATACAAGCTGAACTACTGACACGCATAACAAATGAGGGACGCAATCAGACCTCTTCATCTTCGTCGGGTTACGAAGTATGCAGTGGTGGAGGTAGTGTTAATGGAATAGGTGCAGCTGCTAATTGTACCAATGGTGCCTTAGAATCTCAACATGAGATAACTGATTTGTAGAGTTCTATAGATTTATGTTGTTTCAATTTTAAGCAAACTTATAATTTAACAAGAATTTATAAATTTACTTTAAAATACATAAACATACTTATATATTTGCGCAATTTGTATTTATTTTTAATATTTTTTTTCTTAATATTAAATGGTTTAATTTATATTTAATAAATTATTTTACTTGATAATATTTTGATAATAGTTGCTTATAAATGTTTAATTAGTTGGAATATCTTTTCTTTTTATTATATTATAATATAATGTTTAAAATAAAATGTTTTCTTTCAATATTTTATTACATATATCATACATGATAAGACAAATAATATATTATTAATTTTTATTAAATTTTCTTTGTATGTATATTTTTTAAAAGAAAAGTGCAAAAAATTGCATATAAAAAAGTTCTATATTTTAAAAAAAGAAAATAAACAAATCTTTAAAAATTTTAGCGGGGTCTTTTTTTTCAATTATTATAATTTATATATCAATCTTAGTTATTTGATTATAAACAAATACTTAAAACAGCATTTATTATATATGTATATATCGATAAATATAAAAAGTGTATAAATATTTTAATTGCATATACTTTAATGTAAGTAAGTATAAAAAAACATTTAACAGAGATTTCCTTTAGTTCTTTTTGTCATGTTCTAGTTGTTCTAAATTCGTCATTTGGTTATTTACCAGAGGTACTAGAACTTGTAGATAAGGCTCATAATCGGGAGCTGAAAATGATTTTGAATAATAATTAAATGCTCTAAAGTATTTCAATATTTAGCATTACTTACTTTGTTCCAATAACGATTCTAAATCATCTGGATTCTCTAATGTAGGTATATCAGCATTAGTAGATTCTTTGAGAATTATACTAATTTCTTTAGAAGCTTTAAGTAAGAACAAAGGTACATGCATATTAGACAATTCCTTGTTTAACGAACCAATACCACGAGCAGCAGTAAAATCAAAATCTAATAAAAAGAAATAAAAATAATAATGATAATTTTAAAACATTTTTTTTCAAGTGATACAAACCGTCAACATTTGAACAATCTAATATCACAGGTGCAGAGCCGTGGGTATTAATAGCCTTTGATATGCCCGTACGTACCCATTCGGTAGCAGGAAAATACAAAGAACTATGTTTAGGTCTTATTAACAAATAGGAAATACCGTGAGCAGTCTAAAAAAAAACATAGAGAAGAAAATTAGAATTTTAAAGAGTTGACAACTCTTTGCAGAACATACCGTTAATTTTTCCACAGCAAGCACGGGACGTGCTACCCTGTATACCAAAAATGCTACATCTGTACCCACGCCCAAAAGCAAACCAATTTCTACTCCTACTGCCAAACTTATTACAAATGTTATAGCTCCAGGCAATAACTCACGACGACTACAACGCCACAACGGTTTAATAACCTATATAAATGAAAAATTTCATAAAAATTATTTTAAATTGATAGATAAATAAACAATGCTTACCTCAAATTCAATCATAAATATAACAGCCGATATAATAACAGCACTCAATGAAGCTTTGGGTATATATTGAAAATATGGCGCCAATAGACCTAAAGCTAATAACACCAAAGCACTTGTATAAAAGCCACCAATAGGTGTTTTAACACCACTGGCATGATTTACAGCACTACGAGAAAATGAACCCGTTACGGGTATCGAAGAAAAGAATGAACCAAATATATTACTTAAGGAAAGGCCTAAAAGTTCTCGCGTAGGTGAGAGACCAGCTCCACCAAAAGCTTTCGAAATGGCCACATTTCCCAAAACTGCAATTATGGGCAATACAATCATTGAAGGACCCAATTCTTCGAACATATCTTTGTAGTTTTGTTTAATCTCAGTGCCATTTACACTTAAAATTGTAGTTTCAAATTTAGGTACTTGGAAAGCGGGTAAACCAGATTTAACAGTACCCGTTAAAATAAAAGGACATGATTCCTTATTATCACAAGTGTAATAGGCAATTGTACTGGCAACTAAAACGATTAAAGCATTACGGCCAGTTGCAACAATCCAAATAAAACTTTTAAGAAATGCTTGGCCATTGGATAGTTTTAAGTCTTTTAGTTTCTAAAATAATAAAAGAGATTAACTGGATATGAATTGAGAATTATTAGAAATAATTATGAAGTGTATTATACCCTTAATAGTAATAGAATGGTAATGGCAGTTACGCCCAGCGCAAAGTCACCCACACGTATTTTATCTAAATTCATAAAAACCGATTTCATGGTATTCATAAAACCGGAACCAGAGCCACCACGAAGACCCAAGAGACCCTGAAAGAAATACAAAATTATTAATAAATCAATCAATCAATCAGTCAATTAATAATAAATAAACAAGCAAATAAATCAGTTAATAATAAACCAATAAATATATAAATAATTAAATAAATTAATAAATTAATTAATAATAAATAGATTAATAATATTTTTATAAGTAATTCAATATAAAAGAATTAACTTCATTTAAAAAAAATACCTTCAATTGTGATGTTCCAATAATAACTGCTGTGGCTGAGGTAAAACCTACTGTAACTGGCAGCGATATCAAATCCACTAATGCGCCTAAAGGTATGCATTATTTATATAAACAATTTAAATTACACTTTGTATAAAAAAACATTAATTACATACCCAATCTTAATACAGCCATTAACAATTCTACAATACCCGATATTAAACATAACATTATGGCATAGGTGGGACCAGAATCTAAACCAAAACTTGTATGACGACTAGTCATTAAAGCTAATAGAGCAGTAGGACCAATTGTCACTTGTCGACAACTACCCAAAAATGCATAAACAATGCCACCCATAAATGATGAATATAAACCATACTGAAATTAAGAATATAATATTAAAATTCAATTTAATTCCATTTAAAATACCAAACTTACCTGCGGTTCCAAGCCGGCCAATGTAGCATAAGCTAAACCTTGAGGTAGTACTGTTAAACCTACTGTTATACCAGCTATTAAATCCGATACTGCATCTTGAGCTGTATAACCCTTAAGCCATTTAAGTCCTGGCAATATACGATATGCTATTTTTGTGTGGCTCATAATGGTTTTATTTTGGAGTTGCGTTTAATAAATCTATAATTAGATTTAATTTATTATTATAAATATTTTTGTTGTGTATATTTATTTTAATAATACAATGAATGATGCATCTTTTGTTAGGAACTTTAACAATGGAGTAAAAATTGCAACGAATGCATGGTAATTTTTATGACGTTTAATGATTTTTAAATTAAATAAATCCAATCAATTTACGCACGCAGTTGACAATAGAATAGAACTAAACAAATATGGTAGAGTTTTCATAATGGACTTTAATGGAAATAAATGAAATGACACTTATTTCAAATAAATTTCTTAATTATACTTTAAATAAACAAATATGCAATTTTAGATATAATTGATAAATGTTAACTAAACAATTTATTGAAATCATTATTAAAAAATAATAATAATCCAAAGGAAATAGCAGAGCTTAGTTGGAGCTTTTAATAGAATTACTCTTTTAGAACATTTAATTTATTAAAAGCTTAATGTGGGTTAATGTTATTTCGAGGTCTCTTGTATTTCATAAATTATATCTTCAAATTTCATTATAATAATATAAAAAACACTTATTGTATTAATTGTCTGGATGAAGTAATCAACAGTTATAATTTGCAATTACTTCTTATTGTTAAATTAATTATTCATCGAGTTTCAGGTTTTATTATTTAAAATAGAATAACCACTTACTAAGCAAAAATACCTAAAATTAAAAAATAAAAAGATCACGAAATTTATTATTTGTATGCATTTTAAAATACCATTTGGAAAAAATTTAAACTTATATTTTCACACATTACTGACGCACAATGGTCCTGGAAATAATATCAATATTTAGTATTGAAACTATAATGAAAGATAAATTCGCTCAAGCCCGACCCAATAACATTGTCTGCATTAAAATTCGTTAAGGGTCCTTCTTTTATTCTAGACCTTATATGGGGGCTATGATAAATTATTGACCGATCTTCGTAAAAAATGAGCCAAACTAATGACTGGATATAAAATTGGCCCAAATATTATTGAAACTATAATGAAAGATAAATTCGCTCAAGTCCCACCCTACAATATTGTCTGCATTAAAATTCGTTAAGGGTCTTTTTTTTCTAGACCTGTGGCCAATTGCAGACTGATACTTGTATTAAGTGTAAAATAAAACATATGAGTACAGAAAGTCGATACTAACATTTATAAGAATTTATTCAATTTCAGTTGAATCCCGAAAGTGGGCCTTATATGTGGGCTATGATAAATTATGGACCGATCTTCGTAAAAAATGTGACAAACTTTTTTTTAAATTATGCAACATTTAAAGAATTTATGACCAAAACATATTTTTCCGAGTGGACATTTATATGGAGGCTAGAAGAAATAATGGGCCGATTATAAGTAATTTTAATAGTCTTCGTTCTAGGGCTATATGAAGCATATGTACCAAATTTAATAAATTTCTGTTCAAAATTGTAATCTGATGTGATTGATTACAATGTTTACATGAACAAACGAATGGGCCTTAGACCAATGTATTTGGCTATAAAATATCATTAGCACAAACGCTACACCTATGGTTGTGTAGGCTATAAGAAATTATGATCCCAAATACTTCAATTCAAAAGTATGTACAACGAAAATTTGCATAGATAGTTCAAGGATCTGTATAAATTCTAATAACGAAAAATTGACGCGATAGTGCCCATCTCCTAATTAAGATCAAATCTCAATGATATTTTGTACGATTTCTTCTAGGGCCAATGTAAACTCGGCAAGAAAAAATTAACGTAGTTCGCCAATTTTGCCGTCTAAATCCTATATCAAGTACAATTTTAAAAAGTAGTAGATATTGGGTTTATATACAGTGGCCAAAATATGTATTCGACATACCATTCTATTTCTAATAATTTCGTGATAATTTATATATTTATTGAATTATTTGAAATAAAATTACAAATATTTATTTGAACTGTGTATTTATTTTTATTTGTGGTAATATTTTCTCCCAAATATACAGAAGTTTAATGTGCGCGGGCATTTTTCAATAGCATATGCATTCAAGCGCAAAAAAGTATTCGACATATTTTTGATTTTTGTCCATTTCCGATAACTGTAGTTATTTTCTTCTATTTTTTGGTTATTGTATTTACAATGAGGATAACAATTATATGTATTTTAAATAATTTTACAACATTTTATTGTTATTTTGTGTAAATAAATGTCTTACAAAAACGAAACTTCTACTGAAGCCATAACTAATCATTTTTAACAAGGAAAATCGAAAAATTATGAAAAAGACATAGAAATTAAGAAAAATTTAACAATATAGTCTAAAAAATAAAAAAAATTAAATTTGCTAATAAATAAATCGAAATCTGCAGAATATTAAGGTTTACAAAAGCTGGTTTAACTTAAAATTGTACATTTAGTGAAATAATATTACAAACTAAATTCATCGAAAATGGCTAAAGATTGTGAAAAATACTTAAGAACACTAAAAATTTAGAAATGTTAAAGAAATACATTACTGTGCATCCAGGGCCCCCACATCTCAGTAGGATCATAAAATTAAGATTATGGTTTTTAAGAGGATGTAGAAGAAAGTCAAAAAATTTATGAAAGGATGAAATTTTTGCAATTTAGATCAAGCTAAATCATTATACCCTACACCACCAAAGGTGGTTGGGGTATAATGGTCGTGATCGGCCCATTATTTCACCTAGCCCCCATACAAATGTTTTCCCGGAATAGAGTTTTAACACTTAAAAATACCTTAAAAATTTAAATATTTTAATGAAATTTAATACAAATATGTTTTATGTTTTAATCTGCGTGCCACATTTCATGAAGATCGGTCTATAATTGGCCATAGTTCCCATATAAATCACTCTTTCGAAAATCACTTTAACATAAATTTCATAAAAATGTTAGCATTAACATAATGTTCGACACAAATAACATTTTTACAGCGCAAAATTTCATGCTGATCGGTCCATAATTGACCATAGCTCCCATATGAGACCCAATTT
>MINK01188376.1:2002-19815 GCA_001735545.1 Phormia regina
TATATCAATTTCATACTAATTATTGGAGGAGATAAAAACGATTGATAGCAATGAGATCGTAGTAGTATTAATTTGATCTTCGAACAAACCAGTAAAGAAAATTAAATAAACTAAATATAAATATTTGATTAAAAACTAAATGTAAATAAGGAATATCAATATTTGAATGATATATATATATATATATATATATATATATATATATATATATATATATATATATATATTCTTCCTTTCTTTAAAAAGGCTTCTAGAATTTTCAGGTCACAGGAAAGATTTGTATGCTCAAACTTGGCCCGAAACTAAGGAAATTCTTATAAACTACTTTTGGGAATATGAAAGTGTAGAACAGCTATATGATAAACTTCGATCTACTATTTTTAAAACTAATGCTGTCGATTTTTATAACGAAATTAATAACAATCTTCGAAGTCTCAATAATAAAACAGCCACTGATTTAGGAATAAACTTCAATAGTGAGCAAATCGCTAGTAACAATATGAGTACTGCACTTAATATTTTTAGGGAAAAGTTACCAGAACCACTGAGAACTTTATTGGCATGTAGAAATCCAAGGACTCTTGAGGAGGCCATGAATATTATTTTTGCATGAGGGTATGTCAGTAGTAGTAGTAGTAATAATGAGAGTAAAAATAGCGATCAAACTTATATGAGAAAATATCGCGGCAATCGTCATTTGAAGGAAATAAGAATCAGGGGCGGTATAATGCTAATAACGGTCGAAATTACGAATACAATTATTCAAGACCTAATCAATATCAGAATTCCTCTTACAGACAACAGATTCCAGAACCGATGGATATTAATATGGTTCATAATCTCAACCCCTCGATCCCTTTACCATCTAATTTATCTTATACTAATTGTTCAAATTCAATTTGTAAAAATCAATATTACGAACAACCTTCATCAGAAATTCGAAATTGTTCGGCTCCACTTCCATTACCACAAAGTATACAAATTTCTGAAAATTTTCAAAATGCAAATCGACCACATATTCCAAGTGAAAACCCCGCTATGCAAAATTTTCATTTTCTAGCCTCTCCGGAGAGCTACCTTATATAGTACTCGGGAAGAAACTCAAATTTATATTGGATACTGGAGCTACTCATTCAATTGTTAATCCCGGTTTATGTAATCCAAAATGGAAAGTTCGTTCAGGAACTATGACCCTAAAGACCTTACAGACTAAAATATTGTCGGACACTATTTAACAAATACCAATGTTTTCAGAACTAGGACATAGAAGTGAAAGGATGTTTTTAATAGAGTGTAAATTTCACGATGATTATGATGGAATTGGCAACGATGTTTTACTCGCTTATAAAGCAGTTATAGATTACAATAGAAACCAATTACGATTGAATAATAGAATCATGCCATTAATTTTTCCAAAATTTCATCACGTAAAATTTGTAACACCAGTAAAAAATGGTTTAATACACATTGTTGAACACCAGAACAATATTGGCGAAATAATTGTAAATGAAGGAGTTTATAACGCACAAAGTTTCAAAATCGAGATAAAAACGCTTGCAAAATGCCAAAATGTAATCCACCTCACGGAAAAGAATTCATGGCCAGTTACTCCCGACAATTATTATTTAGCTAATGATAAATTATTGCAGGACAATGAACAGAAAGTTAATTTTCTTAGTAAGATTGAGACATGTCCCGAAGAGAAAGAAAATTTGAAAAGTAATTTAGACAATTTCAGTGAATTATTTTATAAAACCAATTCTAATCTAACATTTACGAATGCTATAAAGCATCGAATTATTACCAAAGAAAACATATAGATACCCTTACGTTCATAAGGCTGTGCTAAAGAGGCAAATTGAGGAAATGCTACAATCTGGAATTATTAGGCCCTCGAAATCCCCATACTCAGCTCCTATATGGATTGTTCGCAAGAAGGATGACGCAAACGGTTTGAAAAATTGGCGGTTGGTAATAGACTATAGGAAGCTTGACGAAAAGACGGTAGAATATCGTTTTCCCATTCCGAAAATAGAGGAAATTCTAGACAGGCTTGGAAGATGCATGTACTTTACCACTTTGGATCTCGCCAAAAGATTTCATCAAGTGGAAATCGATGAAAGGGATGTACACAAAACCGCATTCTCATTATGAATTTCTCAGAATGCCTTTCGGGCTCAAAACAGCACCTGCCACATTCCAAAGGCTCATGAATAACATTCTAGGATATCTAGTCAAAAAAGTTTGTTTAGTTTATTTGGATGATATAATAATCTATTCCACGTCTCTTCAGGAACATGTTAATTCACTGCGACAAGTACTAAATAGGCTTAGGAACGCAAATTTAAAAATTCAAATTGATAAATGTGAATTTTTCAAAAGAGAGACAGGATTCTTGGGTCACATCGTTACGCGAAATGGCATAAAACCAAATCCTAAGAAAGTTAAATGTATAGTCAATTATCTACTACCAAGGACACAAAAACAGATAAGACAGTTTTTAGGACTTAGCGGTTACTACCGTAAATTTATAAGGGATTATGCTAGGATTGCAAGACCTATGACGAAATACCTTAAGCAAGATGCTAAAATTAATTTAAATGATCCAGAATATATTGAAAGCTTTAGAACACTGAAAACACTTTTAGTCAATGACCCTATATTAGTGTATCGCGATTTTAACAATACGTGTAAATACGGATGCAAGTAATTTCGCACTTGGTGCTGTTCTATCGCAGGATGATCATCCCATTTGCTATGCAAGTAGGACTTTAAATCGATATGAAATTAACTGCAGTACTGTCGAAAAGGAAGTGCTTGCGGTAGTGTGGGCTGTATCTTATTTTCGACCATATCTTTTTGGAAGAAAATTCATTATCAAAACAGACCATCAGCCACTGCAATTGCTGGTATCTATAAAGGAGCCGAATTCAAAATTTATAAGGTGGAGGTTGAAACTTGAAGAATTTGATTGTGAAATAGTTTATAAGCGAGGAATAAATAATGGCAATGCCGACGCATTATCTCGTATAGAGCCACATGTGAATTTGATTCATCAAACACAGGCGAATAGAATATTGACAAGTAATGCTCCACTAAATTCATACAGGAATCAGTATATTATAGAAACTCTAGAAAAATCATTTCAGCAAGTAGTTTTGGCGAAAGCGATATGATAGCAATAATAAAAAATTATTTTCTCACCACTAGGGTTAATGCTATATATATTACGGATAGCTCTGTGTACAGAATTTTCGAAGAAACATTTGTAAGGTACTTTTCAGAAAATCCCCACCTTAGAATAACAAGATGCCAAACTTTTCTAGAAGATGTTGTTGACGAAAGCGTCCTACATGAACACATTAGAAGGAATACCATAGAAATAATCATAGGGGTATAATTGAAAACTTTGAGCAACTAAAGAGAAAGATATATCACCCAAAACTTAAAATTCGAATCCAGCAATACATAAACAATTGCAACTTTTGTAACATAGAAAAGTACGATCGAATCCCCATTAAGCAGCAATTTATGATAACTGAAACACCAGATAGGCCCAACCAAATAGTTCATGTTGATGTTTTTTATAGTTTACAGAAAACAATATTTCTTACTATAATTGATAAGTTTTCTAAATATGCCCAAGCAATAAGAATTCATAATAGGTCTTGGATTGAATTTAAAAAAGCTCTCACCCAGTACCTCAGTATTGTTGGTAATATTGAGAAAATTGTTACAGATAATGAATTAGATTTTAAGGCACTACCGTTGGTCGAATTTTTAAGACAAAGAAATATTGAAATTCACTTTACTTCCAACAATAATCATACATCAAACGCAAACGTGGAACGCCTCCATAATACCATGAACGAACACATTCGTTTATTGAGACATGACCCTGATAGAGAAACCGATTCTGTTGAAGAAAAAATTTATAAGGTGATCATGTTCTACAACAATACAATACACTCGACTACAGGATGTAAGCCTATTAATTTTATGAATGGTGTAATAGGAACGGAAAACTATCCAAGGTTAAAGGACCGAATTACTAAATTTAAGGAAAGTTCAGTATCAAAATTAAATATAAATCGTGAGGATTGTGTAGTTCAAAGCGTTAATGTTTATATTAAAAGTGATAGAGGGGAGAAAACCATGCAAGGTTTAGAAAAATACATGTTGATCAAATAGATAACGACCATGTTATTACCTAAACTGGGTACAAATCACATGTTAAACGGAAAAAGAAACGTTAAAAAATATATATTTATATAAATATATTATAAAATATTGTTGAAAAACTTATGAATCTCAATACATATACATAAATATACAGTTAGGGACAAAATTATTTGTACACTCATATATTTCGTATACCTTCAATAGTTTATAAAGAATTTAAAATTGTCGTAATGCAGTATTATTTTTTAATATAATTTTTATTAATTAAGTTATAAAAAACAAATTAATATCCACACATTATTTAAAAATACAAAATATATGAAAATTCATTGGGACAATATTTGTACACCTACTAATAATATTATATTGGAAAAATTAATATTTTGTGGGTTCTCCTTTTGCATCTATCAAGCGGCCTGTAATCTTTCTGGGCATCGATCGGGACCAAAATTTCTCGTTTCATCTCCAGATATTTCCTTCCAGGTTCCTCCAAAGCAATTTCAAGTCATCCCTGCTTCGGATGTGCTTTGGGTAGCGACTTTACGTTTCAAAATATCCGCAACATGCTCGATGGGGTTTTAAGTCCAGGTGATTTGGGAGGAAATTAAGTTGACTTGGTGCATGGGTAAAGCCACACACTCCTTCAACTGAACGCGCTGTATGTTTGGGTATTGTCCTGTTGAATATCCAACTTGCAAGACCCAAACGTCATCTACGGAATCCTTCAAATTGTCTTCCAATAATACGTTTATATTGACTGCTGGTCCATTACACCATCTATAAATACCATTTCCGCCCTACCCCACTGGCTGCTATTGCCCCCAATAAACCAAACACTTCCCCCACCATTGTTTCAATCACTCGTTTGGTAGTCAATATTTGGTTAACATCTAAACGCTGTAGTTTTTTTTTTATTTTTGCGCCAACACTTTTCCTCTGGCTGAACATTTCCGAAAAGTTGACTTTGGGTTTCATCAGTAAACAAAACCCATTCCAAAAATTCTTCGTCTTATCCAATGTATCGTTTGCAAACTCTAAACGCAAAATGTAAGACCAACTATTTTAACCTAATCAGCGGTTTCTTGCGGTGAATTCTACTTGCATCTACCGCAGATATGTAAGATCCTCCACTGTTTTTGGATGAGCAATTGTTCCGGTAGTATTTTGCGATTGTTCCGCTAATTTTGCACGAGTTACTCTGATTTATTGCCACTTCTTTTATCAACCAAAGTTCGCTTCCCCGTCTGGAAAGCCTTTTTTGGCGGTCAAGTTCTTGGCAACATTTTCAACAGATCCGCTGTTGTTCGTATATTTGTTTACAATGTATTGTACTGTGGAATGTTGCAAATTTACTAAACACTTATATTTCCGGAGAGATTTTCCTTTTTATGTTCATCATAATTAAATTTTAATATCCAAACTCAACTCTCTTCCCTTTCATTTTTGATGTGGCTTCTTATTCAAAACGTTAAACCACTTCTTATTTGTAAAAATAAAACTCGATTAACGAAGAAAAAATAACGGTAATTTAAAAAAAATCATTCATACAAGTACAAAGTAATTGGTAACAAAGTACTGATGGTACAAATACTTTCGTCCCCAACATTTTTACTTAATTGTACTTTTTTTAACAATGTGTTATAATATAAATATTTTTTGTATCAATAATTTCAAATAAAATGACTGAATAAAAACTACATATAATAATTTTTTATTCTTTATANAATTATTGAAGATATACGAAATGCATGGGGTGTACAAATAGTTTTGTCCCTAACTGTATATATTTTTTGAATTGTTTTATTTCAAATAAAAATATAAAATCTAAAGATAAAAAGAAAAAAGAAATTCGTATTATTATTATTTTTCCATAAAAATTTTAAATAAGACTGAGAATATAAAAAAATCAAATTTCGCAATGTACAAATAATATATTATTATCATTTCTATCTATAAAAATTTTGTTTCAAATAATAAATACTTATGTATATTCAAACTAATTTTGAAATGAAATGTTATGTTTCTATAAATAATTAAATTTGTTTGTTTTAAAGCAAAAAATAAAACCAAAATCTTATATGTATGTAACAATAAGCAATACCCATAAATATATTTTTTTTTTTCTAATTTACAAAAAAAGGAGCAATGAAAATAAATAACTGTTTGCATTTACTTAAAATTTCCTCGGAGCGTCAACCAAAGGCTGGGGCAGTTATATGAACAAACATTGTTTTTGCACAAACTACAAACTTCCCTAATATATTTTATTTGCATACCTGCAAATATAATTAATATTATGAATGCCCATTCGTGTTTTTGTTTATTTTGTACTTAGTAACAAAAGCCTGATCAGACATGCACAGTCTTGTTTTTTTGCTTTGTATAATACGTATTAGTTCAACTTCCGTTACTGCTTCTCGAATTTCTCTTTCAGTGCCTATAAAATTCGTGCCGTTGTCACTAAAGAACTACCTCCGTACACCGGCCTACTCTCACCATCATGGGACCAAAATAGTCCACTCCTGTGTACGTAAATGGTGGACAGAACGCAGGGGCTTCTGGTAACTTTGCCATTTGCGGATAATTTGGAACAGCTTTTTTTATTTTGCAAAATTGGCATAGTTTTTGCAGAGTGTTAAATACAACTCGTAAACGAGGTATATAATATCGCTGCCTTATTTCATTCACCACAGTTTCATGATTTAGATGTTTGAACTTTATATGAAAATTTAAAAATAAAAGATGAGTTATACGGCTACCTTTTGGTAAAATTATTGGAAATTTTGTATTATCAGAAACGTTTGCTTTATCTAATCGGCCTTCTACACGGAGATTTTGGTGTAGTTTTATACAGAGGACTTGATTTACTTAAATTTTTATTTGACTTCAACAGATGTATTTCTTCCGCATAAAATTCAATTTCGGCAAGTCGATATAAAAAATTTTCCGCCCTAAACAGTTCCTCTGATAGAAACTCGACATTGTATTTGGTCTTTTTCGAATAAAATCGCAAAAGCGTAGCGCATAAGCGGTAGTTCGTAGCAGTCTAGACCAACTAGAAAAACGATAAACATCAATAACCGTTTCCTTAATACCATGAACCTGTACAAATTCAGCTTGTTCAACTTCGTTTGGCTCTAAATTTGTTTTATACTTGGACCACTCATTTAGAGGTGTTAAAAGAAAGTCTGGCCCTTTAAACCAACGACTATTGGGCGTAACGTCTGGTCTTCTGGCCCACTTTGTCGCTTCATCGGCGACATTTAATTTTCCGGGTATCCAATTCCACTCTAGTAGCTCGGTTGTTTCTAGAATTTCACTAATGCGTAAAGCAACAAATTGATGATATTTCTTATTATTGTGTGTTAACCAGCTGATGACAGTTTTTGAATCAGACCAGAAATATTTCTTTCCTATTACAATAGAATGATTTTTAATTATGTTATTTGCAAATCGAGAGCCAATAAGAACTGCCATAAGCTCTAATTGAGGTATTGAAGTCATTCGTAATGGGGCTACACGAGTTTTAGACCCTATTAGAGAACACACGATGTCATTGGTATGAACTATGCGAAGATATGCTACCGCTGCATAGCCACTTATTAAGACAAACAATATCGTTGTTTAATATGTACGGCGAAATCTTGAATCTGATAGTGTCATCTATTGGACTCCAGAAAACTCCTAAACTTTTTCGGTTTCTTTATCTGCACCTATATTTATTATCTTTTCATTTGTCTGTTGTGGCCTTTCCAGTTCGCGGACTACTTCTATTTTATTTGAAACTTCCTTTGCTATGTTCACAGCCTGCTCAATAGTGTCCGTAGATTACAGAAAGTCATCCACTTAGTGATTGTTCTTTACAGCTTCTGTTGCCTGTGGAAATTGTTTTTCATACTTGGATGCGTTAGTATTTTTTATATATTGGAAAATACAGCGAGCACATGAGGCTCCAAATATCATGACATTCATTAGGTAAACGTCCGGCTCTTTGTTAACTTCGCAGTTCCGCCATAAAAATCGTTGAACATGTTTATCTTCTTCGCATATATAGACTTGGTGAAACATCTGTTCAATGTCACCACATAAAGCAACATAAATAGCTCATTGTTTTTTATTAGTTGCTTTTCGAAACATAAAAGTCTACTTTTTGCCATTTGATAGTTATTTGGCAAAGTTATTTCATCATTTTGCCACAACAAACTAGTTTCATAATGTCCGTCATCGCGTTGTTTTGTAAAATTTGTCAAAAGTTTTTTAGATCTTTCATCTTCTTTATTAATTAATAAATTTTGACAATTTATACCCAAATTTTCGGTATTATAAAACTGTTTTACAAGATGATGTATTGTACTGTCAGTTTTAAAACACTCGCAAATATGCATGCTCTACTGTGTGACTTGATCAGAACCGCATGGACCAAAAATTGTCCAGCCAAGCGCTGTCTTCAGAGCAATTGGTTCATTCATTTTTCCCTCTTTTATTTTGCTTGAAAGTGTAACGTTTATATTATTAAGTCCAATAAGTACTTTTGATGTGGTTGCAACATAGCTGTTGGCTGGCAACCCTTTTAAATAAGAAAATTTTCTACAAAGAAGTTCGTACTCAAGTGTCTGCTTTGGCAACAGAAGTTCCTTTACTGTACGAACATCTATGACAAATTGTTTGTTATTATTACCAGAGACCTGCACTATTAAACGTTGTGAATTATATTCAACTCTTTCTATGTTTGTGGTCCACTTCAAACAAAGTTGTTCAGGTACTCCCTTTAAATCAAGTTGATTTATAACCTCTTCTTCTATCAAACTTGTTGACGACCCGTCATCTAAAAATGCATATGTAGAAATTAGTTTATTGTTTTTCCCATAAATTGTTATTGGAATAACTTTGAAGAGAATTTTTTTGTTTTTTCATTTCATATGTATTTATATTTTGCACTGCATTTTTCTCTTTTTCTATTTCTCTTTCATTGGTATCTTTATTTGTTCTGTTAGCTGAAGTATCTGTTCTCTTTACGTTATCTTCATACTTATGAAGTAAATAATGATGTTTAAAACGACAGCCTTCTATGTTACAGCTTTTATCTTTGTTGAAACACGCACCGTTATGTTTTCTTAAACAGTGATGGCACAATTCATGTTTTTTTAGGTAATTCCACCTCTCTTTGCGATCAGCACTGACAAATTTGGTACAATTTGCAGTGTTTTTACATTTACCACTACAAACTAAACATTTATTTTTATTTGTTTCTGCATGAGCATTAATAAAAACATTCTTTTGTTTACGATGGTCATCTGTTAGATGGTTTTCGTTGTTTACTGTGCTTGCTGGCAATCCAATATCGAAAATCCAGTTCGAAAATTCAACTAAATTTGCTTTAATATTATTTTGTTGAAGACATAATTTGTTTGATCCACAACCGATGTAGAGCAATCGTAGGTCGTGCTGATGGTAGATCTTTGGGAACGGTTTGACGGGCAAGTAGTTGGTCAGTTCTAAGCCTATGTCCTACAGTTACAGTTTGCCGAGGGTTTTGCTGAAATGTTTCTGCCTGTTCGGGGTTAATAAATGTTTGCGGCTGCTGTGCTGTATTTGTGTTTTGTGAATTTTCTTGATTAATTTGATTGTAATTTTGATTAAAAGTAGACTGAAGTGAGAAATTTGGAAAATTAAATTTTGGTTGTTGATAGCCTGTAAGGTTGGCTGAATTGTAAGTGTGATTTTTATTCGAATGCAGCCGGTAAATGAGATGACGTATTTAGTGAGGTTAGATTTGGAGGATTTTCTAAAGTATATGGTGCTTCAATCATTTGACTTGGGGTCGTATTGTGTTGATGATCTACATATTCTTACGTGTGATTGAGGTTATGTTGAAGTTTTGCTAAGATGGGATTGGCAAAGTAATTCAGGTTCATCTATACGCGTAAAACTTCAGCTCCGGTTTAATCCTCTAGGCAAGGTTTATAAAAGAATTTTTGCACTTCCGCACGTTAGAGTGTTCTGGTGATCTGGCGAGAATAATAACACCGGTTCTGTTTAATGAAATTCAATTATTTCTTTATTGTCAACTTGTGACGCAACCGAATGTTTTAATTCCTTAAAATTAATAATACAAATTATTTAATAAAATTCAATAATTTTAGTATAAATGTTATAATTACTTTTTGGTTTTAAACCACCAACTTTTCAATATTAGAAACTATAACACGTTGAGTGAACAACTATTAAGTGTGGTTTAACTTCTTAAAAATGGAGTTTTAAAAATGGCAGAATAGAATAAAGTATTTTGTACATATGTAATAATTGTATATAATAATTATTATTGGAAATTCGTTAACTTTTCAGAGTTGTAATTTTTGGTAGGTAGGCCAGTGGCGGTAACAATAATGAAATGAAAAATACAATTAAATCTAAATTTCAATGCCTAAAAATGATTTTTTTTTTTTTTGTTTATAGCGTGCCAGGACCATATATGGTACAACCGAATATCATGCTTTGGGTAGTAGGAAAATCTGTTTTTAAAAAACCACCCTGACACATTACTTTAGGGTACAAAACGACCCCAATTACGATGTTGATAGATGCCGACATATAGAATTTGGAGTCCGCTAGGAATAAGTCCCGGAAGTTCCGTTTGTATGATTCGGGGAGGGATTGTGTCGGAGTTCGTAAGGAGACACAGTTATCAACCCGAAGAGTACCTTCTATTCTCGAAGAATAGAAGGTACACTTCGGCCTGTAAGACTAACGGACAAATAGTCTCTTCGTGGAGTCTGTACGACGTCAAATCACGCCTAGCAGGTGTTGTTGAAGAATTACGTTTTTTTGTGGACGTAGATGGTCTCGGATTTGGAGAGTATGTGAGGTATGGTGAAATTTTCTGCAATGTTTGCATCCGGGTTTGGAAAAACATGTACCACGAGAGTGATCGTGCTCCAAACAGTTTGAGCAGTACTTATGTTCACGAACTGCACGAATGCGATCGATATGTTTAAAGCCAGAAACTTCTGGCAACTACGTATAGGATGTGGTCTATTGCAGAGGCATGGTTAGCTGAAAAAAGAAAAAAATTTAAATTGATGTAAAGGATAAAACTTTGTTAAGAAGATTAGAATTCGACGGGTAGTACTATGAGCTTGACAATAGATCTTGTTTTTAGCCCACGCTGGGTCAAGATCTCCGCAACACGGACACGACTATCCGAACTTGAAAAGATTTTTGCGATTCTGCCCAGTCGCCAAGAATTTGGTGGAAGATTTCCTTCTTTGTCTACTACCAATGCTTCTTCTTGAATATTAATCTCCAGTTTTTGCATTTTATTCTTTTGTTCATCTCCTTCAAGTATTCATTTTTCCATCTGATGCAGAAGTTTTGATGAATAAGTTTAAGTTTTTGCCACCGGTTTGTAAAAGATACTGATGAATCGTTGAGTTATGGATCGATTTGTGCTAAGATATGTGTTCCAATGAGAAAGTGACCTGGAGTCAATGCGAAAAGATCGGTGGGGTCAGTGGATATAGCAGAAATCGTCCGGGAGGATTCAATCTTAGATAAGAGCGTAGATAACTCCTCGGATGTGTATTTGGAGGATCCTGCAATATTACGGAAGTGTGCTTTGAAGCTTTTCACTCCAGCCTCCCATAATTCGCCCATATGCGGAGCCCCTGCAGGAATAAAGTGCCAGGAAATATTTTGATGGGCGTAATTGGATAGTACCCGCTTATGAGACGTTTTATGAACTCTTTCCAGGATTTTGGAAGCTCCTACAAACGTTGTTCCGTTGTCGGAATGGATATGAAGTGGTCAGCCTCGATGCGGACAAAACAGCTAAAGGCAGCTAAAGACGTATGAGTGGATAAATCGGATATAGCTTCTAAATGGATAGCTTTGGTTGATACACAGGCGTATCCCTTGGAAATATGAAAAACTCGGCCAGAGTAATTTTTGATATCGAATGACCGATAACATCTAAGCCTGTGTGTGTAAAAATACGGGAAATCTTAGATCGTTCGGAAGCAAGGCAGCCATTAGCTGCTTTTGGCATCTCTTCTTATAGATAACACAAATTTTGCATTTATTTATGGTAGCTTTGATTTAAAAAAACTAATTGGTTTCCTACGTGTAGGCATACGTCATAAACAAGCAACTAAGATTCGGGCATATTGTGAATTATATGGAATAATCACTGGATGTTTCTCATTATATGTTAGTCCCGGCGCAGATTCCGACCTACCGCATGAGCGAATTACCCACTCCGGGTCCAGAAATGGATTCAAACTAAAAATGCCACTAAATTTTGAAATATATTGCCTTGCAGAAAGAGCTTTATATTCGTTAGGGTCCCAAGCCTTTTGGACAACGGATATAAGTTGATCCCGGACTGAACTTATTTCGGAACTTGAGAGCGTGGTTGAGTCTTTAAAAAAATTGAGTCTAAAAAAAAATCGCGTTTTTCAATTGAGAAATCGCTTCTGACGAAATAGTTTCGACCCAATCCGTACTCAATCCATATTTTCTGCATTAGTTATTTTGCCAGGATAACACATGGGGCTAACCAGCCAGCTGGATCAAAAAGTTTCGCAATCTGGGAGAGTACTTCACGCTTTGTATAATTAGAAGTTTCTGTAAATGGATTTGCCGCAAAGTAAAAATCATCAGAGCACGCGTTCCATCGTATTCCTTACGTTTTTGCGGAGCTCGAATCTTCAAGTTTTGAAAAGTCTTCATGCAGATGAACTGATGGAATATATGCTAAAATATCCTTAGAATACGAAGTCCACTTTCTCAACGAAAACCTGTAGACTCTAGAACATGAACTAGCACGCTTTTTGTTCCAATAGCCTTGTGTTTTGAGTGAAATCGTGCAAGGACATCATCGACGTACATAGAACTCCGAATTATGGTACTAGCCATAGAATAAACAGATTGGTCGTCATCTGCCAGCTGCAGTAATGTTCGAATAGCAAGGTAGGGAGCACAATTAACCCCAAATGTAACGGTTTTCAGTTCAAAATAACAAATTGGACTATTTAAATTATTTATAAATAGAATCCTTTGGTAAGGAGTATGCTCTGGATTAACCAAAATGTGTCTGTACATCTTTTTAATGTCAGCATTAAAGACAAATTTGGAAAAACGCCACTTTAGAATAAGAAGACTAAGGTCATTTTGAAGAATAGGACCAACATGCAGCAAGGAGTTCAAACTTTGTCCATTTTGACGATGGAGCAGAGGCATTGAACACTACCCGAACCTTTTTAATAAGGGTTTTACAATGGTGGGGAAAATAATACGCATTTGGACTCACACGAAGATAAGACGATTCTACATTTTTGTATATTTACTTTTTATTTACTGAATTTGCTTTTATTAGGCCTCACAGAAAGTATTTAAATCTTAAAACTAAACTTAAAAATTTCTACTCTCTAATGATAGCTTTGTTATAAATAGGCCTCTCATTAGCGGGGCGGTAGGTCGGCTCTACGAAGCCTTGAATATGTCTGCACTTTAGCAAAAGACTAGCTAGTGGATTTGGATGAGTCTGAAGTTTTCTTATTTTACTTATGTACCATGGTGCACCCGTCATAGTTCTAAGAGTTTTCGAAATTAGTTTTAATATGTTTTTATACAGGATGACTTTATTGTCAAGGCTTAGTCTTGATTGACTGTTTATTAATCAGTGAAGGCTAGAAGCTTTGCTAACCATGTCTCCACACGTCGGAGGTAAATATCTAATTGACTAGACGCTATGTGTGGGTTTTCATGAGAACTGATTATTGCTGTATCATCAGCAAATGTATATATAGTTAGTACATTGCATGTAGGCAAGTCAGAAGTGTAAATTAAACAGAGTGTAAGTCCAAGAACACTTCCCTATGGAACACCTGCTTTTATATCATATTCTTCTTTTACAAAGTCATTAAACTTTACTCCAAATAGACGGTCAGATAGATAAGATTCTAGCAATTTGTGGGTACATGGTGGAAGTAATCATTTGATTTTATATATTAAACCTTTGTGCCATACTTTGTCGAAAGCTTGCGCGACATCCAAGAAAATAGCAGAACAATATTTCTTTGATTCAAAAGATTTCCTAATCTCTCCAGTTAGACGATTTACTTGTTCAATGGTTCCGTGTTTTTCACGAAAACCAAACTGGTGAACTGGGACGATGTTTCTATCGTTTAAGAATGGGATAATTTTCTTTTGAAATACTTTCGACAAGCAAGAAAGTAGGCTAATAGGTATACAGGAAGGTGGTACAGTTAAATCTTTTCCTGGCTTTGGTATCATTTTAATCTGAGAAGTTTTCCAAATTTTTGGAAAAACTCCTAATTTTAAGATCGCATTAAATGTTGTAGATAGCGACCACGTGCCGTCAGCATTCCTTAAAGGATTTTGGGCCTCTACCGGCGGCTTAATATTTTTCGTTGCTCTCCATAGCGAAAAATTTGTGTGCTTGTTATTTGTCAAACTTTCAATGGAATTTTTATTTCGGCGATCCTCTTCTTCTTTAAGGGCTCTTTTCAGTTTTTTACTTACTATTGACAGACTCAGCTTTGCAACGGTTGATCTAGATTGTTGCCACTGTCTACTGTATGTTCTTTTTTCAAAAAGAAGTTTTTCGATATCCGTATTTTAATTATGCGTTTTGCATTTTTTAAGAATTTGACTCTTAGAATGTTCTAGAGCAGTAAGTGATTAATGAAGAAAAGTCATTCTTCACACTCAAAAGAAGGGTCTGTGTGAATATGACTACTTACGAATTTCTTATATTTCAACAAATTCGTAGTATATAAAGTATTCATGGGAAATTTTGATATAGTATTTCTTCCATAATAAGTTAATATTATGGGAGAATGATCAGAAGATAAATCATTTGAAATTTCTGTACTTATTGCGTTTTTAGTAATATTTTTAGAAATGGCAAAATCAATGAGATCTGGAATCTTTCTAGGGTCAGCCGGCCAGTAAGTTGGGTGTTCAGGGGACACAAAATCCAAGCCATTTTTGCGATCAACTAGAGCTTTATATAGCTGTCTATCAATCTGGCACCCCAGTAAGTGTGTTTCGCATTGTAGTCGCCACATGCCAGGAAACGATCTCCTAGTGTACTAAAGAATTCTTCAACATTTTCGTTGGTCATTGAAAATCGAGGTGGACAATAAATTGAACTAAGAGTTAAATACCCAGAAAAAGATTCAAGCATATAGTCTCTCAAGAATTCATCTAGGGCATAAAGCCGTAATAGGTTTTTAATAAGTATACCAGTACCACCATGTGCCTTACAGTCCGGATGATTTGTACAATTAAATGAATAACCCGAAATATAAAAGTTATATCTATTGGTAATATGCGACTCTGAGACTAGCATCACATCAACATTTTGTTTTTGCATGAAGTTTGATTCCTCAGATTTGTGTTGGTTTAAGCCATTTGCATTCCAGAAACATATTCTTTCTCGTTAAGAGGATTTGAATCATTTGGTTCTACGCACTTAAAAGCTCTTGCATTGTGTTTTACATGGATGATATCAAGTTAGTCATATTCTAATTAAGAGATGTAAAATTCTGTGTAAGTATTTGTATAAAAGTTTCGAAAACCTCCCAAGTTTTGGGAACCAGTAGGCTGCTGGAAACCAAATTTTAACACATTGGCATAGGAGTTATTGCTAGGTCTAGTTGGCTTACCTGAAGCCGCACCCTCATTAATTCAATATTTCCACCTCATCCTTGCCTTTGCTTTTCTTTCAATCTCTTCAATAATTCTTTATATACCGGGCAACCACGATAATTGGCAGAGTGATGACCGTCGCATTTTCTTTTGAGACCTTTCTCTTTAATGTCAGATTGTGACGAAGCATGGAACTCACCGCATGCAACATATACTGTACGCAAAGTACAATAATTTTTAGTATGTCCAAACTCTTGGCAATTGCCACATTGGACAGGTCTATTTCGATTCAATAGGTATCGCAAGGAGTATATAGGGTGTATCTCATTCTTCTTCAATTTTCGATCATCCGGCTCTAACTCAACATCAAACATAGGCTGGCGAGTTTTATCTCTATTAAAAATTTTTACTACAACTTTATCTGATAGCCCAATTCTTCCAGGGCCTCCTTGATGTCATTATTTTCCACACTGGACTCAATACCTTTAATAACTATTACCAATGCTTTACTACTTTTAAGTTGATAAGATTCTACTTTAAACATATGACAAAGCTGTTCCTATTCTTGAACAATATTATCATAATCATGCTTCAAGAATCAATCTTGCTTCATTCCTGAAAAACTGTGCCATTGCGCTTGCTCTAGAATTACCCACATTTAACGTATTTGGAAATCCCTCCTTAAATGGAAGCGATACTATAAATCTTCCGTTAGAATTTCTTTTCGTAGTTCGCAGATATAAGTCCCCACATACCTTATCCGATGGAGACAAAAAGTTCTTCCTTCCGGATATCTAAGCTTTGGTCGGCTGGGATGGAAATTTCAGAAGATTGAATATACGTTCCAAAATGAAAGTCCCTTCCGAACGTGAATCTACCAAAGCACGTACCTGATAAAATAATTTATTTTGTTTACTCATATGGCATCAAATTGAATTGAAGGGTTATGTCTAAATTGCTTTTCGAAAACTCAAAATGTGAAGAATTGCACTAGCAAGAATAGCGCTTTAAGTGCCAAGAAAGACACAATACCCTTAATTCGATACTGAATACAAATTCGGCCCCAAATTCTCGCACAAATCCAAATAATATACAGTCCACATCTAGTTCTACTTTGGGTAGAGTTCAGTCATGTGTTGCTATCAATTCCAGGGGTATATTGTTGGGAACACCCTGGGTGAATATTTGTCGAAGGACAAAGGTTCGAAGGACAAAGGATGAAATATAGCAATCTGGTTGGAAATTTTGGAAATAACATATAACATTAAATTCAAATATTAGAGTAAGAAAAAAATAAAAGCAAGAATTAGTAATTTGAGAAAAAATGTATTTTTATTGAGCGGAGTTGCTTCTTATCGCAGCTGTGGAATGAAGAAAAATTCATTAGCTTAATCGGAAGCAACGTTTTATAAATTTTCCAACTTGACATTTAAATTCAGGTTTTATGTAGGAAAGAGAAAGGACATTCAGTTGGGAATTTTTTGCTTATTTCTAATATCAATGACAAAGGCATTAATATTACTTTTTATAAATATATTGTGAATAGATAAATATTTATATTTTCTTATGTTTCCTTTTGTGTATATATATATATATATATATATATATATATATATATATATATATATATAATTATTATTTATATAAATTATAAATAACTTAGTTATATAATATTCATAATATAGTATATATAATTATATGTATAAATAATATATATATTATAATATAGTATAATATGCCTGGCTCTAAAATATCATACCCAGAGTGTGAATCCCCGAACCTCTTATAAAGATTGTACTCTGAAGTTCTTGCAACAGAGTTCTTAAAAACTGGAACATTATCATAGAATGTGCCAAATTATAGGATTACGTTACGAATAGGTCTGTGCAGAGATAAGTATAGAATATGGTAGCAAATTATGAACAAATGAAAAATTTCCTTGGTATTTTTTATTACCA
>MINK01188377.1:3171-16293 GCA_001735545.1 Phormia regina
CACTAATTCTGTGTACATTACGATTCTTTTACAATAAAATGTAAAACTAATTATTTAATGACAAATTTTTTGTGAAAACTGAAAAAATGCATATTTTCCTCTTGTAAATGCTTCTTCAAACTTCAGAGCCGTTGCGGCACCAGTTAACGTTGTCCTATTGCCCTAATTTTTTGCACGACGTATTTTTATAACCCATAGAACAAATTTAGGAGGGGGCGGGCTCTACGATAACATTTTTTTTCCTTCATACAAGCTTGGAGCACTCTAATGTATATGTATATATAAGAACTCACAAGAGTGGATTTGAGCTACTTAAAAATTACATGGTCCTGTAGGTAAAAATTCAAGAAGATGAACTTTGGTACTTTTTTCTTGTTCTATTGGCACTTTTTGCATTTTCTGTAATATTTAACCTAGAAACATGAAAATCAATACGCATAGTCCGATTTTGAAAAGAATTTACAAAGGGGTACATGGTGGTACTTTTTTGTTATTTGAATGATACTTTTTGAATTTTCTATAGTTATGAACTTAGAAACTTTTCTATATATATGAATATACAAATAAACTTCATATTCAAAAAAAGAACTGATAATTATATAACAAAAAAAAAACGTGATAATCATTATATACAGATGCTTCAGAAACTGAAAAAAAACATATCTCCGCATTGTATAGAGCGATCTTGTTGAATTCCAATAGCAAATTTATCGAGAGCATTTCCGATCGTTTAGTATATATACATATATTTTATATATGTCATAAACGCCATTTCAACCGACATACGGATAGAGGTACATGGTCCTATCATCATCATTTCTTACTAGGATCCCAAAGGATAATTGTGGAAATTAGAAACAGAATGACAAACTTATATATAACAATACTATAAAAATACTATTGTATTATAAGATTAAAAAATAAAATTGAATTACTCACTGCAGCTTAAGAAAACATTTTAGTAATGATTTTTAATAATTTTTTCCAGTTAATAGTTCTTGTCTTAAACTATTCTTTTCTAACTTTATAAATATTCTTTTATATAACATGGCAATACAGCTTAAGTTTTTCTTTTGTTTCAAATTCTTAATTAATTTTATTTGCATTTATTAATATTTTTTTTTTTAATATTTTAAAGATAATTATATTATAAGTAATAATATTACAACTGCAAGTTTTTTCATGTTTTGTTTTTTTTTTTATAAATAAATTCGAACAAATTGTAAATGTTAAATGATTATTATGCTTAACCTTCTGTGGATGTGTGTGTGTGTTTTGTTTTTATTTTTATAAACAATTTAATTAATTTTAATTTCATTTTAATAATTAATTTTTAATAATATTTACAAAAGAGGCAACAAAAGAAAAATTAAAAATTTTTCTTTGTTACAATTAACAACATTTAAGTAAAAACATACAAATTACAAATAATTAATTACAATTTTTTTATTTATTTTTTTATATTAATTAATTACCAATTTATTTAATTAAGTACTTATTGTTTTAAAGATTTAAAACTTTAAAAATCTTGTCTAATTGTTTGTATTTTTTTCTTTTTTCATATAAATAATTGGGTTTTAATTTAATTTTGTTAAATAGAAATTTATATTAAAATTTTTCTTAATGGAATTTAACTATAAAATATACATTTTAATTTTAATTTAAAAAAATCCTTTTAATATTAAACATATATAAAATTAATAACTTATTTAAATGTAATTTATATTTTTAATATTACAAAGAAAAATAATAATAATAATAATTCATAAGTAAATAATTATTATTTTGTTTATTTCATAATTAATAATAATATTTTTTTGCTGTTTTATATAAATTAATGATATTTTAATGTTTTGTAAATATGTATAAAGAATTTTGTATTAATTTTAAATACATTTATACTTATAATAAATAAAATTTACAAAGTTTTCTGATTTTTATTTTATATCTTTATTATATTTGTAAAATTATTTATTAATTTTTTTTATTTAATTATTATTTAATTATTGTTCAAAGACAAATAAAAAGAAATTACAATAAATTAAAATTTGTTCGAAAAGTTGATTTCTTTTCTTAAACCTTTTATTTTGTTTTGCTTTAAAAAAAAACAATTATTTGAGGAATCGTGGGCGGGGGTTTTGTGTTTGCTTTTTGTATTAGGGGGAAGTATACCCAATAAAAAATAATTATAACTGATTTATAATAAAATTTTAAATTCTAATATCTAAGTAGCATAAGAATGAGAGAAAATTTTCATAAGAATTGAAAATAATTTTGCTATTTCCATCAATAAATATATGAAAACGATTTTTATTTTGTCCATAAGAATTTGTTATATCAATGATAATGATATTTAACTATAAACTACTTGTAGGTAAGTAAATGAGAATACAAAAATATTTTAAATTCATTTTTCTTATATGGCGTTCTTTTTAAATAAAACTTTATAGATTTTGCTTATTTTTAATTCTTAATATTTTGAAAAAGACATAAAATTTGTTCATCTTGAATATAAGATAGATTTTATAAAAATAATTAAAATAGCTAATAAATTGCTGATTAAAATATTTTATATGTGTACGTACCAGTACGTCCTATTTTAATTAAATCTTTTCCAAAGCTTTAATTTTTTGATCATTCTATATTTTAAAAAAATTTAGTGATAAAACATTTTTTTTATGCAAACAATTTTATGTTTTAAAATTTTCTAATGCACTTGATTTTAAATAATGTTTGAAGCAGCTTTTTAAAATCTAAAATAAATGACAATTACATGACCATAGAGGTTTTTTTAAGATTATAACCCAATTGATTTAATCAACCCAAATCCGTAGGTATAATCTAGTGGTAGATTTTGATAATTGAGATAAAATAGAAAAGCGACTAAAAAAGTAATAACCAAACAATTTATCGATGTCTTTCCCTTAAGAAAATCTTCAACAACGTTTAAATGAAAGATCATAAGAATACATTTCAATTGTGCCATAAATTTTACATCCTCATTATTAAATATTTTCTACTTAGGTCCCAATTCAAAAGAATCTAGATCAATTATAAAAGGATCACTTAGAAAACATAGAGAATTTTCGAATCATTTTTTGTAGTAGACAAAGTGGAATGTAGTTTGAATTAATTCTATTTATTATTTTACTTAGTTTTTATTCGCTTGCAAAGGTGTATTAAGACTTTTAAAACAACTGGGTTATTAATTTTCTGTTGCTAAAACAAGACCAAAATTACAAAAATATAACAAAAATATTTATATTGCCCTAGGTACTTAGTTCAGTATTAAAAATCTGCAAAATCTTAATAAAACAAAATTTATAAAAAGTTATGAAACGAAATGTATAATTGATTTGTTTTATAGAAAAATATTTAAGATTTGGCACAACATTTTTATCCATCACAAATTTTCTTATTTAAAAATTAAAATTAATTTTTTTAATGCAAAAACAAAAAAACTTTAATAATTTTATATCTATTTCTTGAAAAACAAAGATTTTTTATGAAGACACAAAGCCTTTAATTATTAAAAAAAAACAATTTAAAGAGAATTTTCATTTCTCTCTGATCTCTTAGGTATACTTCACCCCTTAAAAAAAATATTATTTTTATATGTAAATTTTTCCAAAATAAAATTCATGATTTGAAACCATGGTTTACTTTTTATATCTCTTGTTCTGCCTGGGATAAAATTAAATTAACTTTAAAGGAAAACTTAGTTTGGCACATATTAGTTTCCAGTTCTTTAGGTAAATGTTTTTAGTAACTTTGAAAAGAATACATTAAGTAAATAATTACTTAAAAATTATAGTTATTTAGTTATTGTTTAAGCTAAAAATATTAAAAGTGAATAAAAATCGATAACAAATGCATTACTCTTGTTGCTGTTGTTGTTACATTAAAAACAAAAAAAAAGAAACATCATCACCAATTATTATCATCATCATAGTCATTGACCAAAAATAATTATAAACAATTTAAATTGTTTAAATAATGGTTTCTTTGTGGATGTGGCTGCTGATAATTCTGTAAGGGTGTAACTGTTAATTATTGTTTTTCCAACGTTTGAGTAAAACCCGCCAACGATTTTTACGCTTTCGGCTTCAAATTTGCCATATAAGCAGATGATTCGTGCTGTCTTCACGACCGGCAATTTCACTCAATGAATTGGCACCTGAGTTACGGAAATCCTCGTATCCATCTCCACCCGAAATTATGAGAATATTAGCAGCACTACCACCTGCATTTGATTGATTTGTTTGCGCATTATCCTTTTGGGGTTTGGGAGATTTCGAACCAGCCGAAGAAGAGGTATCAGCTTCATTTTTACAACTTGAAGTACTTTCGGTACTTGAGTTAGTGGTGGAGGTGCCAGAAGTCTCTACAAAGGTTAGGAAACGTACATGACCGGTGTGACCATGAGGTATACCAGTTGGTACAACATTGGTGGTACCCTTGTCATAACCCTGAGCTGGTATGGTAAGTAAAACACCAGCACTGGTGCCAATCCAAATAAGATCACGGCACGAGAGTAAAGAGGTGACTCGCAAGCAAGCAGCCTTATGTTGACGTATAATTTCATCACAATTTGATAGCATTTTATTCACAGCCTGAGCCAAATTAACTTCAGTAATTAATTGATGGCTAGAAAAAGAGAAACAAATACAAAATTAATCTAAAACATTATGAACTTAAAACTATGTTTAAAATAAACCGAGATTGAGATCTATATTAGGTTATGCCGAATCTTTTATATCATTAAACATCTTACCGAGACATCAAATTTTTGCCTTAAAGTATGCTATCATATTTTTAAATCAACATTAAACATGTGCGTGTGTATTTGTATTAATAATTTTTCTTTAGTTTTTGACCCGGAACTGGGCGATTTATAAACGAACTTGGTTGAATAAAAGAACGAAATTTTATAAAAATATTTATCACCGATAAATATATATATATGTATATAAAACTAGAAGTCCCTAGCTGCAACAAATACTTCAAAAAAATCAAAAATGCGTTTTGGCCGATATCGTTATTGTTATTATATATAACAGTTTTATTTAAATTCAGAAAAAAATTTTAAAACTACTTTACAAAAACAAAGGTCTTAGCAACAGAGGTTTCAGTAACCCGAAAGAACTGATTTTGTAGGCATATCTCTATCAAATTCTTTTTAATTTCTTTCATTACCATGAATCGATCTTACTTATTAATTAATTTTATTTTATATTTATACTCACGTATTGGAATGAAAACATTTAATATGAGCTGAATTTTGTATTGATATCCATACATTATTATTAGAGACACACATATTTGTTATGGGCTTAGAATCCGACGAAATTTGTATTTGATTAACCACCTAAAAGAAAAACAAAAAACATTCAATATTAATAATAGATATATTTCCGTAGCATTTTATTCTTTCCCTAACTTACCGCCAATGTTTCAATATCCAACACTTTAATAATGCCCTGTATCGAACACCATAATTTACCATGTACATTGAGCAATTTTGTTACCGGACTTGTTACGGTACCAATCGATAAACAATGAGAGGAAGTGGTATTCCAAGCTATACCATCACGTAAATATACACAAATATCACCATTGGCCAAAGCCACAAATACACGATTGTCCAGGTACCTATAAAAAGACATTAATAAATGATTTAATTAAACTTAGGGATTTTGAAAAAAAAATATTTTTTTAGAACTTACAGTATGGAATAGACTGCTGATTGATGTTCAATTTTAATACGATTCTTTTTGATACGTATGTTATCGGTACTATTGTAAACATGTATACAACCGTCTTCAGTGCCAATCCACATGGTTGATTGATTGCCATCACTTTCTTCTGGATTTGAATCCTACGAAACAAAGAAAATTAAATGATAAATATAAAAGAGTCATTCCATGTCAAAACGGACTGCAATCGGATTTAAAATCTCCGATTTCGCTACATGCATTGACCATTGCAAGTGTTTCTGAACCATGAAATTTCAGACCCATGATTCTGTCTGTTATAGAACGTTTATGACGGTTTAAAAAACGAATAATAAAATCTTTACAAATGAATATCTATTTAACTACTGATAACTTCTTAAATATATTTGCTAGATCTTTAGTTGCTGTTGCATATTATTGACAAAAATATTACCTTATCGTTATGATACACAATTTTGTACATAAAAAGTTCAAAGATCAAAGGTCAAAGTTGGAGATAAAAAAAATAAAACTATTATATCTCAAAAAAACGATATTTTAAAAATTCTTAAAAAATTATATATGGCTGATATATATTTAGTTTAGGAGTTATGGACAAAAAATCCCAGTTATTAATAACTCCTAAGCTATAGAAAATAAAAAGTTAATTTTAGTGTAATTTTAAAAACAAGGAAATTAACTTAAAAATATAATGAGTTACTTTAAATCAAAAGATCAAGGATCAAAATAAGACTTACAAGAAATAAACCATTTTATCTATAAAAATGATATTTTTAAAATGCCAGAAAAAATTAAGTAATATTATTATAGCTGTAAATTATGCTTATGCAAACAAGCATAAATTACAGCTATTTAGTTCAGAAGTTATGTAACAAAATATGAACTGAATTTTAATTTTGTATATAATTATTTTTTTCAAAACGTGCTCATAAAAAAAATAGTTTTTGTAAATATTTTATATTTTACAATTCGCTTTTTTCTGTATTTTACTTTATAATTCCTAAACCAAATAATATATTTATGATATCCTACACCATAAATTATAACATAGATATGGTGTTCAGTTTTCAAAAACCTAAGTCGATTGTCAAAAAACATAAGTCTATGAATGTGTTCATAGACTTATTTCATTGAAAACAAAACCAATTGTAGTACGAGTGCCTTTTTGAGTAATTTTTTTCAATTGTTTTTTTTAAAGCTTCATATCTATCTCAATAATCTATGTCCTACACCATAGATTATAACATAGATATGATACTCAGTTTTCAAAAACCTAAGTCGGCTTCACACACAGCAATTTTTCTTGCCGCAATTATAATTTTGTAGATGAGAGAGGTAAAGAGAATGTAAAAGTTTAGTATTCCCTTCCCTTCTCTCACCTAAAAACTCAGAATTGCGGCAAGAAAAATTGCTGTGTGTGAACCCGTTCAAAATTTGAGGAAGGTCTTTTATGGGTCCTGTGACTAGTAGTAGGGTAAAAGGAGAAGCATTCGACACAGGGCACATTTATTTTTGCTAATTATCTTGAAGACGAAGTCAAAATTTTTGTTTTAATAATTTATTTTCTTTTCCTCTATCGCAGATTTTTCATCTATCAAATTTTAAACTTTCCAACTTACATTTGTTCGAAGGTAGACGTGATTAACTATTTTTTCAATACTCTTCTAAATATTTCTCTGTGGATATTTTCTGTGATAACTTTAATATTTTTTGGAATTACTATTGAATTTTGATTTATTTTATGCAAAACATAATAATTGTTGTGTATATTATCAAATGCTGTATTAATATAAAATAAAAAACCATCATGGAAAACATGAGATGGGGTTGTTTCGACTTTTTTATTTACTTTACAAATTCATAATAAAAATTAACTTAATATGAATATAATCAGAATCAAAATAGTTTAAATATAAGCCCACATATCAAGGTATTTATGACTAAAGAAAATTTATTATTTATTATATTTATGTTAATTATGTAAATACTAACATCTACATGGTATTCTGAATATTAATATGATTCCCGGACATAATGCTCAAATAAAACTTATTTGTATCAGATAATAAACTTACATTGGAATATATTATAGTTTAACTTATTTTCGAAAGAGTTGATTCCAAAATGTTTTTTCTTTTTATATATATAATTCTGAATTTATTGAACCGTATGAGATATATGAATACAATGACATAGTTATCGACCTATAATACTTTGCTGCACTATAGTTTCTTTTCCCCCAATTTAGGATTAAATGCGACCATAACTTCTTTTCATACCATAATTTCAGACTACTTCTAAAGACCAGAATCAAATTTTGCTTACTATTTTCTAAAGTTTTATTTTTTAGAAAATATTTTAATGAAGCAGTTTAAAAAATGTAATCTCTTAACAAAAAAAATACTATAGAGACCTTATAAAATCGCTTCTCACCTGATGACTATGATATAGTGTTCCACTACTGCCAACAATCGCCGTTGAGGCTGTTGACGTTGAACCCGTTGTATGTGTCGAGGGTGCAGGGCTTGGTACACGTTCACATGGCAATACACTTGAAGCAGCCGACATGGATATTCCACTACCACCCACAGCATTAGCATCAGCCTCTTCATCGCTCGAACTTAAATTTAAATCTAATTGAATATCACTACTGTTACCAACCACTGTTACCGCTGCTGCTGCGGCTGATGCTGTTTCTGCAACCGATGACTTATTACCAGTATGTGTCTTATCACTTCGTTTCTTTTCGGGTGTGCCAATAGCCGAATTGGGTGTGGAATAGTTAGGTGAAATACTCTTACGATAATCTAACAACTGTTGAGTATAACTATTGGGAGGTAATGAGGAACGTTGTTGTTGCAATGACGACAACGATGTAGAGTGTTCTTCATTGGAGGAGTTGGATTTGATGGAAGCTTTATGAGCATTATAAGCAGGTACAGAAGCAACGCAGAGGATACGAGCATTACAAACACCATTACAACTGGTCACATTCGGTTCGGGATGCAGAGACATAATGCATACTTGACCCACATAACCATCACTATTACAAACCCAGACATCACGTTTTTCACTTAAAGTGGCAGCGGCACAGGTGAATTGGAGACCAGCTCTAGTTTTACGTATGGGTATGGAGGTTAAAAATTCAGGGATGGGATGTTTTTCTAAAGTGGCGGCTAAAAGAGAAAAGGAAATATTTATGGTTATGTTTTTATTAGGGTTTTAAAACCTTAAGACTATTGAAATATACCTAATTTTTGTTTGGCTTCATTAAATGTTTCTTCCCATTGGGTTCTCTTTTCAGACTTACTAAAAACTATGGATAATTTTTGAGTACCATTTCTGCAAAAATAAATAAATAAATAAATATTACATCAAATGGTCTATGTATATAAATTATTTTAATTTTACTTACGGTGAGTTCACAGCTAATTCGAGCATATTCAATTGAGCATCATTTGTTTGTCTTTCTGACAATTGGCGCTGCACATCACGGTGTAATTCTCTAATAACATCTTCCAAATACTGATGAGGATATTTAAGAGAGGCGGTTATGTCAGAGATTTGTTGCAATTTATTACAATCTTCGGCCAAATTTTCAATTTCAGTCATAATACGTTTAAGATTTTCATCTTTTGCTAAAAATTAAAAATATTTTTTTAATAAAAAAAAAAACAAAAACGAAAATAATATGTTGAAAAAACTTACTCTTAACAATTTCTAAACAATCAAGAGAAATCTTAGTTAGAAATTTGTATTTATTTGTATCCAATGTTGACGCCACCGTACCTGGGCATGTGGTTCTAAAATAAATTATTTTTTAAATTAATATTATAAACTATATACCTTCAACTTTAAGCTTTACAATTGACTTACGTATTGGGTTTACGTATTGTACCGCTACGTTTCTTAATACTCGTCAACACCAATAGATCATTGAAGAGAAAGAAACCTCTTTCTTTGCGTGCTCCCTGACCCGAAGGCATTGTTACCAAATCGAATAATAAAAATTGACGATCTGGTGCTATGAGATCTGTTATGCCTTCTATTACACCCTCCAGTTCTCTGAGTGTAGCCTCTCTCTGACCATTTTCGAGAATTTCACGTTCTTTGCAATTGATGTGCACTAGAATATCGTGTACAAGTTTTAGGACATCTTGTAGATGCTTTTGATCGGGATGATCATGATCAGTGTGTTTGATAAGTCTTTGAAATAATAACTCGTAACTGTAAGAAAATGAACAATATTTTAAATTAAAAAGAATTTTAGAAACAAAGTAATATTTATGCAAAAAATAATAAAATTTAATTTCATAAAAATTCGAAGTCTGTTATAGATTTATGATCGCTAAATCTTTATTCCAGAAGGACACTTGTATGAGGGGTAGGTGAATTAATGTACAAACAAACGCTAAAATTGAAAAAAAATCAGCAAAATGGAAAGGAAATAAAAATTTTATTATACAAAATAATCTATAAATATCTAATTAAACCGATTTAGTTTTTTTAATTCTCTAAATTTTTAAAGGACCTAAATTCTTATAAACATTTGACGTTGAACCTATTCAAATGAGCAAAAAACGTAAGCTTCCAAAACGTAATATTTTGAAAAAAAAATTATTAAAATCTAGTTATTTGTTATTGCTGCCATTTTTTTTCTGTTTTACTTATATATTTCGCAATAATTTAAAATTTATAAATGCAACATCCCCAATTACTTTATTATATTCTTTTGGAAAAAATTAGTTTGAATGTGAAAAAATTGTGAACCTATAGAAGTGAACGGCAGTGTATATCGTTTGAAATTGGATAAAGATAATTAAGTTAAATACAACTTTCCCTGAATGGAGCTCTGTATTTCAGGAAGTAATTCAAAGAGTTTTTTTATTTTTGGATTTCATTTGTTGTTTTTAATTTTTCAGTTTTTTTGACTTAACAAGAATTAAATTTGACGACTCTCCCTAGTGATTCTACCTTGTTTTATTATATTATGGTCTGACCCATAAAATAACCATTTCGGATTTTTTCAAAATATTTTATATATTTAGTATTTGTCTAAATAAATATATGTGCCATGTTTCAATTTCCTGTGAAACCTTCTTCTATTTTTATAAAATTAAAAACGGTGTGTTAGCCAGAAATGCGTTTTTCTTATTTCAGGATATATATTGGTCTAATTTTTAAATAAAATCGGCAGAATCATAAATAATCTATATCCAACTGTAATTTTGATGGAATTCTGTTTAGTATTGACGCAGTAAATACGTTTTTTTTTTTAGTTTCAGGATATAGTACTTATTTGTAGAAGCAATACTCACTTTGGAAACTTTTGTACTGGTTTTATTAACAAATAATCCAATGTCAATTTCCCCTTATGTTCACGAGCTGTAGTTTCCAGGAATTTAGCAAATGCAGGTCTTTGATGTTTAGTATTACGTATGGCATTCTTGGCACGACTACAATTATTCACAAATGAAGTATACACTTCCAAGACTTCCAATTTGGAAAACTATGATATATAATTTAAATAAAAAATATATTTATTTCACTTTATTCACATCATAAGGAAGAAAAGAAAAACCTACCGTTTCCATAAAAGCATCACCCACTTTCTGTTGGGCATCCCAATTATCCAAACGATTGCGTAATTCTGCTAAAAATTTCTCATGAATTTCCAAAATATCAGGAACCATAAAGAATATCTCATCTACAGTACGAGGTTCAATAATACCCGTATGTTCGGGGGATTTTAAAACTTTTAAATAACGATTAACCATAGTTTGTAAAGACTCCACATAAGATTGTTCATTACGGAAGATTTCTTGTACAATGTGAGTGCGAGTATCCTGAAAAAAAATAAAATTGGGGGGAAAAACAGATAATTAAAATGTTATTGAAAAGAATAATCAATTTAATAATAAAAGTAAAAACTAAAACTAAAAAGCAACAATTTCTCTTCTTTTACTCAGAATATTTTACTTTCACGTAAACTTACACCTTCATAACCCCCAACATTCCATTTAAGTGAACCACCTCCGCCACCACCACCATCCAAATGCATTCTTCTTTCGGAATCATCTTCAGAATCTGAACATGTTATCGATGTCATTTTTTTCAATCTTTCACATTTATCATTCTGATATGCTCCACCTTTGGTAAATTTATTGGCCACTGTGGTAATGGCCTGATTTGCTATCACTGACATAGATTGCGATACACTAGATGTACTGGATGATGTATTAATGGGTGCTGTTGTGGTCTGTTGCAAATCGTGCAAACTTAAACGTAAATTTTCACGATTATGTGTCATTTTTCTTTAATGTTTTTGTTGTTATTTTAGTACAAAATAAAATTAAACAAATTTAATTTTGTACTTAATTAAGTGAAGGTAGAAGGAGTTTTCAATTATTTTTTATTATTAATATTTTTGTCTTGTTTTAATGTCTTTTCTTATGCAGAAAATGTTAAGTTGAGTGCGTTTGTTTGTTTGTTTGTTTGGTTTTTTTGTTGTTGTTGTTAAGTGTGATTATTTTAATTAAATATATGATTGATTTGTTGCAATAATGTTTTAGTTTTATTTTTTCACTGAATTTTTGTTTTTACAAGATATTTTGTTTGTCTTATTTATAATTATGTTTTAGTTAATTGTATTTTTTTATTTATTTTACAATTAATTTAACAGCATTGTTTCTTTGATGAGCTCTTTAAGGGGCAAAAAAAAATTAAGTATTTTCTTTTTTATAAGAAAAAAAATAAATTGGAGTTTTAGAGATAGTAAAAGGGAAACTTGAGGACAGTTGATGAGAAGTTTTAAGTTAAATAATTATGAAAAGGAAATTACAAAAAAGAAAGGAGAATATTAAAGAGTTACACACAATATTTTCTATAAAATTAGTTTTAATAAATAATATAATTTTAATTTATACTAATATAGCATATATTGTGTATAGATTTTATATTTATCATCTAAATAAATAAATTTTTGGCGAATTTTAAAAACAGTGACATATTCGGGATAACCAACTTTAGAGGGCCCCCACTATTTTATTAAGACATCTCCAATGGTTTACAAGTTACAGAACTATTTCCAAAAGAAAGGAGTTTTGGAACCACAGTGCAATGCATATTTATTGATGGAACTATTTTTTAAAACATCTATCCTAGAAGGAGATGAAATACTCCCAGCAAAAAACGTTGAAGTTCTTCAAAAAAAGAACATTTTCACAACTTCAAAAGTGGAACAAAGTGCATATTTTAAACGTTTTTTGAAAGTTCTTAATAATTACTTCCAAAAAAGTGAAAAAATAAATGAATTTTTAGCGGAAAAAATTTGTAATAATTTCTAACAAAATATAAATTTTATAAATTTTAAAGCATTTTTATTATT
>MINK01188379.1:7484-20895 GCA_001735545.1 Phormia regina
TATTAAAAATTTGAAACTGTTAGTTACATAATTTAGATTTCTTTATAAATAAATAAATTAATTTTATGGCCTTACATTTAAGTTACATTTGCAAATGTAAGTAATCATTAAATACCTTATTCTATCTCAAAAATAAGTGGAAATATATTAAATTGAAATTACGGACAGACTGCCAAAATGCCGTTAATTTTTTCATTTTTTTTTATTTTTGGAAATGCCCAATTCCTTTCCAACTTATATTCAATTTCAAATGTTAAAAATAATCTATTCATAAATTGTTTTTAGGTAAAGTTGAAACATCTCGCACTACAATAAAATAAATAAATGAAATATTTAAGACTTTTAACTAATTTGTAATCTTGCAACAGTAACAAAACGCACAACACACGCCAATATAAAAACATACAAAGAAAACAGACAATCGCTTTTTACATATTAAAAGCAAACAAAGTGCTTAAAAGTCATTTTTTTTTTTTGGCTTTCAAAAAAAAGCGACTGCACTCTCAAGTCTTATTGGGACGCTATCACAGACACACACATACTTGAATCAGTGAAAGGTTGAATTTATATGGGGTTTTTCAAGTATTCTGCATAACACTATTTTAAATTTCTCCTCAACCCACACTGATTATAACACTTGAAAGTAACAAGTAGCTGGTAATGAGGGGACTTTGTGGTACTTTTTTGTTATTTGAATGGTACTTTTTAAATTTTCGAATTTATGAACCAGAAACAAGAAATTAAGGTTATGTGGTCCTAAATGAATGTGAATACATAACAGGTGATTTTGTGCTACTTTTTTGTTATTCTGATAGTACTTTTTGAATTTTCTAAAATTTTTAATTTAGAGAAATGGTTCCAAGTAATGAAAATCCATTAGTGGACTTTGTGGTACTTTTTTTATTCAAATGACGGTTATTATATTTTTCTCATAATCTCAGACTCGAAATGGCGACTACCAATCTGTTCTCCTTTAATCAGGGATGCAAAATGAAAATATTTTTCGGTATCAAAATAAATATAAAATAGTACTTTTTTCATCCTCTAAGTACCAAAATTCAAATTTCTGATATTTAATTATTTTTTACTTAGTGCAAAACTTAAAGTAAGAAATTTTAATATTTACTAAATTACAGTTAGTAGCACTAGCAGCATGGGACATCAGCTGTAACAATATCAAATTATTATATGATTTTATTCAGATTAAAAATTATACTAAATTATCATAAAGATAATCTTAGGAAAGAAATCGTCTATCGAGTACTTCAGCTTTAGTTTTATTATATAATTTATTATCTGAATATTTTGACTACAAGTTTTTAGTTTTAAGAGCTATAAACCTATTTGAATTATTCTAACTACTTGTGTTATCTTTTTGGAACTAGAAGCCCCGGCATTTAATCAAGGATTGTGTTCATTGCAATTTCATTAATTTGATTAATAATAATTGCGAATACAAATCAAAAGTGTTAAAAAAGCTTAGATTTCGAATCGAAAATTATATAACTATAAAATATCAGGTATGTGATGAAAGCCGATCGTTTTCAAAAAGAATCGGTTTGAAAAATTGTGATGAATTTCATGTGAAAAATAATAATTATTTTTAAGCAAATATAAAAAAAATTAATGAAATAAAGTGATTAAAATATAATTTTTATCAAAAACTAAAACTTAAATATCAGTTCATCACACATATCTTCGATTTAAAATCGATTCGTTTTCGAAATCGTTTTCCATCACATACCGGTATATTTTCATTTAAATATCCAGTTGATCGTTTGAGAATATCTAATGATTCGTGGACGTACTTCGGTACTCAAAAAAAGTACTACAATATCAATTTCTCCGTCCCTGCCTTCTATTCAATACAGAAACACCTCAACCCTGATCTTGTGAAATTTTATTGCGATATTTCCAACGGTTCGCAAGTAACAGAATATTTCTACAAAAACATTTTGTATTAAAATTTTATTATTAACTTTCACATACACATTCGAATTACTTTCAAGAAATCCTTCAAAATATATCAAATTATTTAATTTAATTTCTTTAAAAATTTCCCTTATTTTGTTTTTCTATAATTTCTTCTTCTTCCCTTATTTCTTTGGTATTCTTTTTTTTATTTTACTTTATTTTTTTTCACTTCTTCTCTCTTTTACTTATTATGTCGTTAGTAATTTTAATGAAGTCGTAATTGTTTATTGTGTCACTAGTAACTATTTTCCAAGTCATTCATGTCACATAGAATAAATGAAGGAATATAAGGCAAAAGAAACGCTAAAGAAAAGAAATATAAAAAAATATAAAAAAACATGTTAATAAATAACAACAAAAACAATGACAAGAATAGAGTAATGAAAAAAAATTTACATAATTTTCTTGTTTACAAATATTCGAAAGTCTTTTATTTTATTTTTTTTTATTTTTTGTCATTCATTCTTTCTTTTTCTTCATCTATCATTTCAGGTTTGTTGTTGGAAAATTAAAGAAAAAAAATTATAAAAAAATAAAATAAATAAGAAATAAAAGCGATTGACTTAAATTAAGTTGATAGAAGACAAACAGAAACAGTAGCAACAACAACAATAACAATAAGAAAAACAACATTAGAGTTATTTAATAAAAGCAAAATAGAACTTAGTTGTAGTTGTCGAAGTCAATGTTGAGAAAAGTATAAAATTGCATAGAAAATATGTACAAGAAAATATAAAGTGAATAAAAAAAATTACATAAAAGATACGATATTTTTTAAGTCGACCAAAAAATACTCTGCTTGATCGTTTGAAGAGTAATTTTTTATCGTCTATTCCGATATAAGATCTCAAAGATATGAAAGTTTATTATTAGAAAATAAACATAAAATGTTTAAAATGTCCCGGTATTTAAAAATTACACTAAATGTTGGGACAATTCGTGCTTTTTCGATTCGGTTGTTCTATCGTGGAACATATCGTTAATTCCATGATAGAACAACCGAAAAAATAGATATTTTTAAATTTCCATACAATTTTTTTATCATAAAATTCATTGGAAAATGTATCGATTTCGAAAAAAGTTTTAAAACGGGGTCAAAGTTTAACATTTCAAGAGATTGTTATCTCTACTACAAGCATCCCAATTGAGGTTTTTAAAATCGGATTAAGTTTGTAAAAGTTGGATGTTTTAAACTTTTACATACTTGAGATAGTTAACTTTGACACCCTGTAGCTTATTTCGTACTATCACAGGTTGATTACGAAACTTTATATAAAAGCTTGGCTTTTCCTCTACAGCTCTAAGTCTGTAACTTCTAATTGGCTACTTGGATTTGCATGAACTTTGTTTTAGGCATAGCAGTGAAGTGTACAATGTTAAGTTCGGAAGGGGGCCGAAAAGACCCCACAGGGGTGCAGCTAAAGAGCCTCAAAGTTGGGTAGTTCTGAAATTGTTTGTCAAATTTTTATTTCTCGTCCAATTTAAATTTAAACAAATATAATGATAAAATAAAAATCAAAAATAAAAGTTTTTTTTTTTGAGTAAAAAATAAAAGTCAAATAATAATCATTAAATCATGATTTTTATTATAAAACAAGCCTAATAACTCAAATGGCCAAGATACACATCCTCCGGAAAATGGCCTATTTTATAAGAAAGTTTTGATTTTAGTCTATATTTTCTAAAATCTCTAAAAACGAATCGAGTTTAAGAATCTGTAACATGTTGATAAAAGTTTTCAATCAAAATCTACGGGACTTCAGAAAAAAGTGTATTTTATAGTCGAAAATTTGAAAAATCCTATTTTTTGAATTTTCTGAGTTTTTTTTGGGAATTGTGGGATTCTTTTTACAAAAAAGCTTAAAGTTTATTTTGACTATAAGGTCTACATTTTAAAATTTGGTTGCGTTAGGATTTATTGGGCGAAAAGCTTTATAAGTAAGCCGAATTTTAATTTTCTACATCATCTGTGAGCTTCAGAAAGCTCTGGAAAATTAAAAAATGCTTAAAAATCCGCTTATTTCCGCTTCCTGATAGAAATTTAAAAATCCTCCGTTAGGATTCATAGCATACAAAGTTGCATGTATAAGCCAAATTTTAATTTCTTTAAGCTTTGAAAAGAGAAAAATGCTTAGCAAATGTTTTAATTGCGGTTCAAACAAGACAATAATTTGCCACGACTGATACCAGAGGCTTCGGCCTTGAATACCTGTAATAGAATAAGTGATACGAATCAGTAGCCAGTGAGACGAATCGTTCAGCTTTTATGTTTGGAGCCCGGATCTAGTTCGAGAACCAAATAATACATTGTATCAAATATTTCGGTATACAGTTCAATAGAGAGGCTTCGGCCTTGTATAGAATGAGTAATATTTCAGCTACGTATCACCCGAATGTGAATCAACCTGCTAAACCAGAATTTGTCATCCGAAGCCAAATTATGCAGCATAAACCGAATTAACATCCAACTCAATCTGAATCCAAAGCCGACTGAATCTAAAGATTAAATAAATATTGAATATATTTTTGACCCCCAGCGAAAAGGGTAAATTAATTGTGTTTTTACTTAAGGTTTTGTGGATCCGTAATTTGACACTGGAAAAGATTGAACTACCTGGGCCCATGACAAAATCACGTTACAATTAGTAAAACAAAATCAAAGAGTAATATTATAATAACGAAAAAGTGCGATGAAGTCTTCTCTATAACAAAGATTCACTTATATCTTTAATATCATGCTTCTACGTTCAATATTATAGATTTAAAAGAAAATTATCATATCTTCCAAGTATTTTTAAAATGCATAAAGAAAGATAACTATACATTTGTTTGTATCTCGATTAGTTCAGGAGATATAAGGTTAAGGTAACATTCGAATTCCTTAAAATTTCTCCTTAATGGATGACTAAGTTGGGAGAAAACCAAAAAATCAAGTTGATAGTGTTGCTATAATTTAAAACCTAAATTCCCACAATAGTGAACTCAAAATACGTATATAATTGCTAAATGTTGCCCCTACTTCTTGTAGGGGAGAAAATAATAATTCAATTTATATGCATTTTTTTCTCTATTGAGCTTTTTATCTTTTGTTTGTTTCTTTTTTTCGTCTTTACTAAAATGACAGTTATAAAAGTCATTTTTATAAATATAAACCCTTCTTCGTCTCAAATTTAAAACAAAACAATAAACTGCACTTATTTAACCCCCCGCCAATTTAAGCAAAAGGATCTTTTAAGAGGAACCTTTAGACATTTCAGTTTTATTTTAGTTCAATGCAAGTGTAGTTACTGTTTTAGCATTCACATTAAAGAAGTGAAGAAAAGAAAGGAATTGAAAAAATATATATTTATTAACAATGTACTGGACTCATGATTTTCAATAGAGTTTTAAAGTGTTAAGAAAGTAGTAGAAGAAAATAGTAAAGAAACAAAATTATAATGTTTGTAACATAATTTACTTATAAAACTTATATTTCTTACTAGTAATTGTTATAGTTATGTTTTATTATCCTGCAGTTTCAATGATGTTAATATATATCTTTTCCACTCCAAATATAAAGAGTTACAAATACCGAGTATGCGAATTGAATTAAAAATCCAGTGCAGAAAAATAAGTAAAATAAGGGGTAAATGAAAGGTGTCAATATTACCACTACCGTTGTGGATTTTGTAACTATTTTTTCCGTCAGTGTACAAAGTTTATTTTTTTTTTATTTCATTTACCTACAAAGTATCAAATAACTTGTATTAAAACTGTTGGGTTTTAAATATATGAACGTATATTATGGTGTACCCATTTGTATGGAGAGAAAATAAGGTATCAATGATCCCAGCTCAAATGATTATCTACTTCATTCTAAGACATAGTTTCTCAAAATTTTGGTCCTGACATTATCCTTTCGTGAGCTAGATCAAAATGACAATAGGTCCTTTTTTCGAGTTTTTCGGATTTTTTTCTTTCATATTTTTGCTAAAGAAACATGGTCCTAAATGTTTGTTATGTCATTACCCTGCGGAAAATTTTTGCCAATTGAATTAATAAACCGGTTCCTCAGAACCAGTTGAGTACCAATTGACACCTAATTCGTCACCAAGGTTCCAATTAAGAACCAGTTGACACAAACGCACTCATAATTTAACAACTGAGAGTCATTTCATAAAATGCTTGTTAAGTGCACAATTAGCTACTCGCGATAAATAACAATCAGTGGTTGAGTGGTTAACGTTGTAGACTACAAAACAACATACGTTAGATGAGCACGAGTTCGATTCGGAGTCACGCCTTCGACATTAAGGAGAAATTATAAAATAAAATTAAATGTAGTAGAAATAATAATAAAAAATGTTAAAAAAAGTACCGAATTTTAATCACACTTTTATTATATTAATTGATACTGAACTTGTCCTCTAGGACCAGTACTGTGACCTATCCTATGACCTGTCCCAAGGGGCTAATTATCCACCTCCAATGACAACCCCATGTAAAAGTGACAGGTGCATCTCATATAATGTTCCGGAACTGGAATCGAGCACTACCCCTGAGAACCTGTCACGTGACTAGTTTTAAACCGGTTCTCTTTACTCTAGGGCAAATGCGTGCCCTAAAGACCATTCTTGCTATAACAAATTTTCATATCGTTCCTTTGGCTTATATATGAAAAAAAAATCCGCAAAACACGAAAAAAGTAGCTATTTTCATTTTGATCTAGCTCACGAAAGAATAATGACAGGAATGAATTAAATTTTCATTTGAGCTGGCAACATTGACACTTTTCTTTTAAGGGCCACCCTAATGTATATATATGTGTCATAGTTATATGCATATTGTTGTTATTTATTGTAGCATCATTATACTGTTATGAATAAAAAAATAGAGCAAAAAAATAGAAAAATCTCTGCGCGTTGATTAATGAACGATTTTTCACTCTTGTAACTGGACAAACAAGCAACAGATTTAAATAGAAAATAGTTAAAAGGATGAGTGATTTGACGGACAGACCAACAGACAGACAGATAAATATACAATCTTCATACAGAAAGTAATAGTGAAAAATAAATAGAAAATTAATTAAAATATGAACAAGGAAAATATAACATGAATTTATTAAATAATTAAAATGTTAGATAAATTGGATTTTATGTTTCTTATTTTTTTTTCTAAGTCTCTATAATCCTTGTTTAATATTTAAACACACATTTTCAATACTTTAAACTTTTTTAAAAAATATTAGTTGATAAACTCTTTAATTATAGGGATATATCTTAATTAGCAATTTTTTTAACAAGTTTTTGAATTTTCCGTGCAAGGACGAAGTTGTAGAGCTATTTAGAAGAAGAGAACATATCTTGGTATTTACCAGTTTTGTTTGCATTCGTAGCAAGAATATTCAAAATAAATTTTAGGGAATTTTTTGGATTGTTATAATCAAAAGCTATTAAAAGTACATGTGAATTTTTCTTATTAAAAAATCGTAATGGCGTATACTAACTGCGATTTATTAATATTACTCATACGAACACATATCTAAATAAATAAATATGTAAAAAAATAAAAATAAAATTCCCATGCATTCAGTCGAACAACATTTCTATATTTGGGATCAATTCATCTATCATCATCAAAATCCATCTACTATTTTGCGTATTCTCCAAGCATTGTTGCCATCTGTGTTAATTTTTTCCTTTCAGATATGCTCAAAATTTTTCCACGCAAGTTTGGGTTATTTTTTAATCCGTTATATTCCCGAAATAACATTTGCCGTCTCAAGTGACATAGTGCGCTATTCGCTGCATACTCTTAGGCAGTTTCTTGTGAAAAAAGATAATTTTTAGCAGACTTTTTTTATAATTTTCACGTGTAAGGAGCATTCTTAGTCCATATGACTTTTGAAATTTGGACGATCGTCTATCATCCCCAGGTATGCAATAGCTCTTTTTGACACTATTGCGCTACTTAATTGCTACTTTAAAGGAAATCGATTCTATCTTCCTTTTTCCACTTATAATTGAACGTCGTTTAAATGTCTCGTTTGTATAATGAATGGAATATCGTCTGCAAATCCCACAAATTTTGCCTCTTTTAATATTCCATCATACATGATGTCCCATAAGATTGGTTCCAAGGCTGAATCTTGTGGAATTCCTGTCGTAACGTTGTATGATTCGAGTACGTGGTCAGCTTTGTACAATAGAACTCTTTTCAAAAAATTACATTGTTATATTTATCAGGTAATTAGGGATATTTATTTTCTGCATTGTTTGCAATCCTAAATTGCCTTGTTTTTTCTGTTTGGCGGTACCAAAGCAGAGTTTATGGACTATAATTAGACACCAACAGAAAGTCGCATTATTTGTGCCGCTACACACTTCATCGATCGTTGATTTAGATTTTTGGAAAACAAACTGCCAGTATCATCCGCTGTTGTTTGTAGTCGTCTGTATATAATTCTCTCAAAGCATTTGTCTATTGTATTCAATAGACATATTGGTCTGTAAGATTGAGGATTACCTAGGGGTTGTCCAATCTTTGGTATCAGAACTTTCTTTTAAACTTTTCGTAAAAATTGTTGCGATATTTGAGGTCTCTTTTTAAGTGCGTACTTCAGAGCTTTGTTTAGGATGAAATATAGTTCAGAAGTCTTATTAATACCGATGCTTGAACAAATGTCTATAATTACCTCTTCCGATACCTCCACATCGTTTGTTAATGCTGCTTCTGGAGAATAACTAAGCTCATCTTTAGATTTTCTCTCACATAGATTTGCGTCGACTTCGTTATAGAGCATTTTAAATGCGTCCGATTTACTTTGGTTAACATCTTTCTGTATTTTCTAGCCTTTTGATAAATACCTTATTTATTAGGTGGTCTGGTCGTGATCCCTTCTCTGATATTTCCGCCTTGCCTTTAGATATTCTCTTCTAAGAGCGGAAATCGTATAGTTCCACCAATAGTTTTCTTTTCTGCGGTCTCTGGGTCTGTCTTCGTAAACGCATATATGCGTAGCATCTATTTATCTATATTGGATCGTACTCTGAGAAATCGTGGACATCTAAATACAACGTGCTCATCTTCGTCGGTGCCCTCTAGGCACAGTGTAAATAACTCTTGTAGCCTCCTTGCCCTGTCAAGAATTGGGTGAGGTTATAATCCACATCGCCATGTTTACAATTAATCCACTCACATATGGAGAGAATGGATTAATTCGTTTATGAATTTGATTCTCCGTTATTTTCTTATATGAATTTGACAGTTTCGTTGTCGTCATATCTACAAATATCGTGCGGAATCCACTACAAACTCTTAAACAGCTACTTCTGAGTACTGATAGCAATTGCTTTTTTGAAGAATTTTTTTAAGCGTACTCTACCAAAATGGTTTTCCTTATGGTAGAATCGCATTCTACGACTTTGTCGAGTAGCACCAATATTCGACATTATTCTGGTAAACGCGTTTGTTACTTTAGTTGTCTTTGAATACGCATGTGGTTTTTAAAGTTTAGTCGATTCTCTATCATGATTCCTAAGTATTTTATTGCATCTGATGATTCAATTGTGGAATTAACAACCTGTACTGATAGAGATTCTCTTTTTTCTCTTTACACTAATGAGGACAATTTCCGTAGCTGTTCTGCCAACTGCAGGTTCACTGATGTTTTTTATCAGCCTGATTGCTTCGTTAGCATATAGTTGAACCTCGTCTATATACCTTGGTCTAACTATTATAATTATGTCATCGAAGCTGAAGCCGACAACACATGCGATCTCAGGAAGCCTTAGACCGAATGCTTCCTCAGGAAGTCTTGACATTGTACATGGCATTTCACAACAGAGGTCCCAAGACCGAGTCTTGGGAGGGACTCCTAATGTAACTTTAAAAATTTTTAAGGCAATATAAGTCTCGACCCACAAAGATCTGTTCGAAAAGAAAGATACTCGCTCACCGAGATATTACTCAGTGACGATACAATATATTTCCAACCAGTGAAATTAAAAGTGTTCTTAATGCAATATTTTCTTTCCCTGCCTTTAACATTTATTTCTTGGGTTGCAAAGTAATTTAACTGTCTTGTTCTTAAACTTTCAAACCGTGGACAGTTGAATGTTACATATTCGGCATTTTTGATTTCCTGTGTACATTCGTGTCCGAATCTATCATGATTCATAATATAAAAAATACATAGTCCTATGTAGTTTAGAATTTTAGGTGGGGAACTTTTGATACTTTTAAATTTTAATAATATTGATCATAGAAAGATATAACCGAAGATAGATGACATTTGTGGTAAATAATTCATGATGGTCTTTTAGTCACTTTTTCTTCTTTTTTTTTAATGCACGGAGGGGCAGAATCGAAATTTTTTGGAAATAAATCTGTAACTTCTGAACGTCTAGTTCGATTTGGTATAGACGTAGTAGAGGAGTGTACAATGTTAATTCTGGAAAGGGGAACAAACAGACCCCACAGGGGCGGAGCTTGCCAAATTTTAGTTTCTCGTCCGATTTTCGATATTTTCGGTGAATGTAGACTTTGTTGCTCAAAATAAGAAAGTGAAAAAAATTTAAGATTTTGGTAAAAACAATACCACAATTCCCGATAAAACGCCAAAAACCCCAAAAATTATTTTTTTCACATTTTCGGCTATAAAATCCACATTTTTCCGAAGTCTCCCAGATTTTTATTGAAAACTTTTAACAACATATTACAGATTCTTAAACTGCATTCCGTATGCCGAGTCATGCTTTGGGACTTGAGAAAATATAGACTAAATGCAAAACTATCATATAAAATGGGGCGAATTCGGGAGGATGTGTATCTTTTTGCTGCTGCTTGCTTTGGAACTTTATGAATAAGAAATTAATTACTTAAGTGAGTGAATTGATTCCCAGCCTTAAGCTGTGAAATTATTGCAACATTCAGCTTTTAAGAACAATAGTTGCTATAATTTTCAATGTTTTGATTTATTCAGTTTATTTTCAGTATATTTTTTGCTTTATTTAAAAGATTGTTACTAATATATTTAAAAAAAAATTATAATAAATGAACATTTATACTCCAACGATTTTAATGTAAATTATTTAATTTGTTCTTAATATGCTTGGAAGTATTTTTATTATTTTTTTAATTCCTCTTCTTATGCTTTTCAAATATTTTAATATTTTCTCTTTTTTTTTTTGGAAAAAATTCATGTAAAACAATAAATTTTATTTAATAAATCCCTGTTATTATTATATTTTATTTATGCTGCTGCTTAAACAAATGGATGTATGTACGAGTATCTGCTTCAGTAATGTATTATATTAAAAATATATAATTTGTGGAATTACTTCTGGACGAGTTGACTAAGATGTGAATTATTTGCTTCCACTTTTGCTATTGTTGTTGTTATTTTTTAAAATGAGTTTAAAATTTAAGCTTAAAAAAATGAAACAAATGCCTAAAAACCAGAGAAGGGAAATATTATAATTAAGTAAATCCTTTAACTCAAAAACTTGTTTAATTTCTAAATTGTCTAATAGTCTTTAACTCTGGGGTTTTATAGGCCTAAGTATTAGACTTGAAATAAGGTATAATTTAAGTTATATAATTTCCAAATTATCTTCGTACATTTTTTTTTATAAAACTTTAAGTCCTTAATATAGGCTTCATTTCCATCAAGGTCATTTAATATTTATGGCACACCTCTGGCTCTGTATTATTTCTATTTCATTTTATTTAGCACAAAAGCTTCTTTTTGTTATTTTTTTCCCACTAGCATCTTTTTTTTCTATATTTTCCAAATAAAATAATTTAACAACGCTTTACGAATTCCATCGTCATCTTTTGAGCATTTCAACAGCAGCTTTATTTCTTTTCTTAGCCATTTTCTTATTCTTTTTTTTTTTTTTATTTATTTATTTCTCTCTTTACAATTGTTTATAAATCTTATGGATTTTTTTCTTACTTTATGCCCAAAAGGGCTTTATATTTCAACGTATATTCGTTCTTTTATTCATTCCTTTAGACGTCTATTCTTTTTTACAAATTTTATTGTCTTTAAACTAAAATGTTGTATTTGTACTTACTCGTAAGTAGTTAAAGTTAACGTTAGGAGGGTAGCAATAGTTGTGGCTCATTTTCATAGTTGATTGTTTGTAGACCTCCTCCTTAAATTTTAGGTTTATTTCTCATACTCCCTAGGCTTTTAGTCATGCTTGGTTTACGATTTCTAAGAAACATTTGTAACCTACTACTACAAACATATTTAAAATATCAGCACTTCTTGTTAAATACTCATACACATAGATATGTATGTATGTATGTATGTATAAATACTTCGACATTTTGGTTTATTATTTCTATTGTCCTTAACATTTGAAATGTAGGGATTTTTCATCCTAAAGAATAAGTAAAATAGGCTTCTATTTTTATTCTTTATAATCTAGTATTTTATTTTTTCTTTTTTTTTTCTATTTTCCTAAACCCCTGTTAGTTAAAGTCAAGTTAATGTTTAAGAAAATTATTTAAGTTATTTTATTGCATTTTAAATAATATAAGTGGATTTTTGTTATGTGTCTTTAGGGATTTAATGTAATTGAGGCTATTTTGAAATTATTTTAATAATTATTAAGTTTCTCAAATATACAGTAAACCAGTGGTTCTAAAACTTCTTTTGGAAATAATCCTGTAACTTGTAAACCGCTAAACATATTTCAGAAAAATTCTAACTGGTTAAAGGTGAATGTTTCCAAGTAGATTTGAAGTAGTACATATTACCAGCGGGTCAGGGGAATAGCAGGTGATCCTTCAAAGTTGGCTAGTATGTCCTTTATGTCTTTTTAAAAAGTATGTCCTTTTTTAAAACGCAAAAAATTCAATTATGATGTGGTAGAAAAGAATAAAAACGTATTATATAAATTAAAATAAAATTTTGTATGAAAATTTTATTTTAATTCATATTTTGTCGCAAAACTTCTAAAGTAAAGGATGGTTGAACATGAAATTTTTGCATGAGAATTGAAAAGAGATGCGTTAATACCAGGCGCGGATCCACGAGGAGGGAAGAAGGGAAATTTTTCCAAAATGAAAACTCTTTCAATTCAAATAATTGTGAAAATTATTCTATTTTCCTCCCCTAAAAGCTTGAACTGGATCCGGGCCTGGTTAACATTGTATAATTAAAAAAAAAACAGTGTGAGGATCTAATTCTTGCGAATTGGGTCCACAACGATAAAATAAATATTTTGAATTTTTACAAGAGTTAGAGTTTTATTGGTAGGGAGATGGATTACATCCATCTACAGGCGAATTACATTCGCCTATGTACCTCTTTTCTTTCCAGATGTTTCGGAGGTCGATGGGGTACACAGGAGGAAAAGTTACACTGGTCAGGGGCAGATGGTGGGTTTGATCTTAAATGACACGCTAGTCATTTAAGGGTTTAAGAAAAAAAAAAAAAAAA
>MINK01188380.1:0-16162 GCA_001735545.1 Phormia regina
TGTGTGAGCTAATTTTGTTTTAGCAGTTGTTAGCTTTTGCTTTTTGATGTTTAATTTAGACACGTAAATGGCAATATTTAGATGCTTTTGTTTAAAAGGCGATAGCGATTTAAACCCTGGATCTTAATTGACGTTGATACATAATTTTATCTGGCTTTATTCGGTGCCGAAATTTTACTACAAAAATTAAAATTTCAAAATTTAATTAATCACCACTATTTACACATTTCACCCCAAGATAAAAATAAAATGAATTCACATTTAACAATATTTATGTTTTCTGCTACATGGCCCTACTATATTTTATTTATTAATGGTTATTTTTTAAAGTATACAATAAAAATGAAATTATTTTGATTCGAGACCAAAGTATTGATTAATTATTTCGGGAATCTGTTTATGTTGTAAAATGGTTTGATGATCGCCTTCAACATTTGTGACATCTATTGCATTTCTTGTTATCGGCTTTAGACCATAGAACTGATCTATGTTTGGCTGCAATAATTTCGATGGCCTTATCAATAAGATTTTCGATCCTATGATCTGTACCAACTTAAAAGTATCAGGGTTGAGCATAGCCTCCGTAAGGTATAAAATTGCATTTAGATATAACATGCATTCGTCTAAATTTTTTAAATTTAAATTTTGTTTTATCTTCCAAAATATAGTTTCTAGGTTGTGATCTGCAGAAATTGACTTGCTAAAATCCGCCATTTGCTCTGGGTTCAAAATAGACTGCAATGTTAAAAGAACTACACGCTTCTGAACTTCAAATAAATCCATTGATTTTATTTCTTTAGTTATGTTTTCTATCCAATTGGGTGAACCATCAACATATACCAGAGAACCGGTGTAACCCAATTTTTCCAAAGATTTGGTAACAGTATGAGCTATCAGAGTACCCAAGGAATATGCTACGATTCTAAATGTTTTCAAGCGGCGAGCATCCAAAACCTTAATAATATTCTGCAAAAAGAAAATATAAATTTTGTAAAATAAACAACTATTAAGATAACATTTGCACAAAATCGAAATTATGATATTCTTTACAAAATGGGATTTTGCAAAATATAGAATATAGATAGAATTTTAGAGGGTGTGTACCTTGACAACTTAATTTACTGGGCTTGTTTTTGTTTTTAAAGTCATCTCTATGAAGATACTTTTCAGAAAAATATAAAATAATTATATGTTTTTAAAGAAAATTTTACTTAAGAGAAATAAGAGTGCAGAGCTCAAAAACTACAAGGCATGCAAATATCGGACGAGAAATAAACATTTGGTAAGCGATTAAGATTTTTTATGTCTGAGGTAGCCTGCTTTGAGTCGTTTTAGCTCTGCCCTGAGGAGTCTGACAGGTACCCCTTCCAAACTTAAAATTGTACACATACAACATTGCACGTAAACATAATCAGTCGATCAAAAGTTATAGATTTATTTCCAAAAATTGTCAATTCTGTGCTACTATTAATTAAAAGGGGTAATGTTTAGTCCGTTTTTGATAAACGACATGAAATTCCGTTAAAATGTAATATAGATAGTTTCTTTTTAAAATTTTACTAAGGATGTCCAAAGGCAATAAATACTTCCATATTTGTACAATATTTTTATTTCCTTCTACCAAGAATGTATTCAAAGGAAGTTTAATGTACACACTATAATACATTTTATAATAGAATTTTGTAGTACTAAGTACATTAAAAAAAAAAATGTGAAAAACCCACCCAAAATCCATATGTATGAACTTACTTTGACAGCAATTTCGATGACGTTGCTAAAACTAGATGTTTCGAATGTTGATAAAAATTGCACAACATATGCGGGCGCTTTCAAATTAGGTCCAATTTGTTTCCAAACTTTTGTGCAAATACCCTCAGTTCCCGGAAATATTATTAAGGGAACTTCTTTAGAGTCGATATTATTTATAGGATGCAAATATTGAGAGTCGAGAGTTTCAACTGTCACATTGAAATATAAACTTTCAATCAATTTGAGGAAGTTGTCATTATTAACCTCAACTTTAGTTTCGACGTTCTTTCTTTTGTGTAACTCTGAAAGTTCTTTTAGGCGATTAATAGTTAAGGCACGTAATTCAGCAGGTGATAATGTAATGTCGAAATTTCTTTCAAGAGTTTGTTTGATCTCCACGCCCATAAGAGAATCCATACCGAGTTCCGATAACGAAGAATTTACCGAAATCGATTTAAGTTGCGTCAGCGATAAAGTGTTCATAACGTATTGAAGTGCAGTTTGACTGTCGGCTACAATTTTCTTTTCGGCCACAACCATACTAGAGACGATAGGATCTGGAGTTGTTAGAAGGACATCCAGTACTTCAAGACATGAACTTATACGTTGTTGAAGAGTGCCTCCAATGTTTAGATCAATTTTTCCCTCTGCCATAATTGCTACCAGTCCTACTTCACCGATTGCACCCCATTGGATTGCTTTACCTGGATATCCGTGCGATACACGTTCTTCGACAATACGTTCCATAACTGAATTGGCCATTCCATAATTGGTCTGACCGGCATTACCTCGACCGCAAGATACACTGGAGAATACAACAAAGTAATGTAATTTTGGACACAACTTTCTAGACAATTTATCCAAATAGGCGGTAGCAAATGCTTTCGGAGCCAGAGACTGTTGGAATAGTTCACTGTTTTGATTGGAAAAAATGCTATCCTTAAGTAGAACAGCTAAGTTAAAAATACCACCAATGCTTCCGAGTTTCATTGACTCCGTTAAAAGTTCTAAGCAGCCTTTCTCTGTTGTAATATCAGACGTGTTAACGCCTATTTGACAGTTGTAACTGTTCCATATTCTGCAAGTAAATGAATAATTATTAAAGATGATTAATAAAGTACAAATCGATTATGGATATTCACAGAAAATGTTTAATTTTGCATCAAACTTTAATTAATACCATCAAGTAAAAATAAAATGAAAATAAATTTTGACTATGATTTTTTTTATATACATTTTTAGCTCATTCTATCATCTATTGAATTGATTTAATTAATTTATTAATTGGAAATATTTTTATGTTTTTCATTTTTTACAGTTTTTTAGAATTAATATAAGCATTTTGGTGAGAGATNCAAATTTAAACATGTTTACNTTCATATGTATATATATATATGTATAAAATATATTGTAATNTTGTAATTGTCACTTATACGTACGAAATTCTATGTTTTTGATAATCGTCCGATAATCCACGTCTAGAATTCAGTACAATTTTCCGGGCTCCTCGCAATATCATCCAATCAACAAGTTCTAAACCAAAACCACCTAAGCCTCCAGGAACAACATAGACGAGTTCCTTATAAAAGTATGCTTTCGGAGTGACGGATATGGGATGTGTAGTAACCGAGCTAACATCTGGTCGAATTTCTATTAGAACTTTACCAATATGCTTAGCGGTCATGAGGAAACGGAATGCATGCTCCAGTTCAGATGGTTTAAATATTGTGGATGGTAAAGGTTGAATTATACCATTATCTATATCTTTTGCAATGTGGCGTTTAATTTTCTATTTATATGAAAATAAGAAAAAAAAAAACATAAAATATTTCACAATCAGTTTTTTTATACATATATACTATATATGTATGTGTGTATTTCTTACATCAAGTAAATACGGCGCGTATTGTTCTAGTTTATCAGCTAATATAGCATGAAAACTTTGACCCTGGAAAAAGACACCCAATCCAATAGAACTATCGTTAGCCATATCAAATTTTCCAATTTCCAAGAAATGTCCATTCGGTGCTAAACAACGTAGAGATGCTTTAAGTTTATCTTCAGACAATGAATTTAAGATAAAGTCAACACCCCTTCCATTTGTACGTATTCTAATCATTTCCTCAAATGAACAATCACGAGAATTTCCAATATTTTCTTCTGCAAATATATTTGTGGTTTAATTTATATGTAGGTATGTAAAACTATATTTATCAGTATAAGTAGTATTTTTAATTTAAAGTTTTTTTTTCTTAAAATTAATCACTTTCATGTTATTATGTTTTGTTTGGGTACTTACCTTTCAGTTGGGGGAAAGTCTGCAGTAAAAATTGTTTCTTTTCTAATGTACTAACGGTTGTATATACCTCTAATCCATAAGCAATAGCAGTTCTAATAGCTGCAATGCCTACACCACCGCTGCCAGAGTGTATTAAAATATCTTTTCCAGTCCGTATGTCAACTGTATAGAAAAATGCATAATATACTGTTGTATATACTACGGGAACGGTGGCTGCCTCTCGTAGAGTCCATTGTTTTGGCACATCCCACGAAATTATTGAATTAGGTTCCATATGAGAGGCTACCGCCGAATGTGCAGCCATGCCCATGACCGGTTTGCCGGATTTCTCGTCAATACCACTATATTCAAGACCGAAAATATGTGATTGCTCAAGTCTGGTGAGGCCAATATCCTCTGCAGAGAGACGTCCCGAAGCATGCATAACATCTCGGAAGTTTAATGCCGAATAGGCAATACGTATTTTCGCTTCTGTCTTGCCAAAAGGTCCTTCTTCCCAGTGCAAAGTTGAAAAGTCTCCAATATTTCCTATAGCTCCACAAATATGATCTCTATGTTCAATTACTGGATACGTTGGTTTCAATTCCAAATGACGATAGGTGCCCCATTTACCCTATTCGTGGAAGTAGAAGAAAATTATAAATGTAAAAAAATAACAAGAATATATTATATTCACAAAATACCTGACGATATACGTTAATTGCGATTCCAAGTTTTAATTGATTACTATAAAATGGCAGGGTCGGATCAAAATCAGGAGCACGCATATCATCTATGAAAACACATCTTACATTTGGACTTTCAGGCTCTCTTCTTAAACAGTTAACTAAACCAATAAGGCCATTGTGTGGCTCGTTTTCTGCTACCAATACAACATCTTTTCCGATTACACCTTTAAGCTCATCTATCCACTGGAACTTATTATCATACTGGGAAATTTTAATGAAAATTTCATTCTCGGTATTAGTTAAATGTTCTGTAGGTGGTTTTCTTAGAAGAACCAATATGGAGAATTTGCTATTTGAGCAGGGGAAAAGACCAATAAAGTTATAATCCTTTTGCAAGCTCGTATCTTCAATCGTTCGTTGATTAGTGGTTTTAATTAGAATCATGGCATTTGGCGAAATTTTTCTGCCTAACATTATTAAATCCGACGATATATCAGTTTCATCTAATAATAGAATATCTGCACTGCCTTCTAGATCATCGACAGAATTAACGTATTTAATATTTGTATCGTCCGGAGATTCTTGGAGGTTGTCATTTTTGCTCATATTTAGAATGACATAGTTACACTGTGTGGTTGGTAAATCGTTAACGGCTTGCATTAATCCTTTAAGAAATACAAGTTCCTTTTCGGGCGATTTAATTCCCTGTACTACTGAAAATTTTGGACTATTATAATTTTCCAAATATAGTTGTATACAACATCTTGTAATGTTATTAGCAGAGAGTCTGGGTGCCTGTATATTTGGCACAAATTGATATTTTTCTAAAACAGGTTCACCCGGAGGTTTACGTCTTTGAATGTGACTTGCTCTCAAATCGGTGATTTCAATTCCTCCGGCAACTACACGATCATTATTAATGTATGCTTCTATTTCGGAATTATTAACACAAATATTTTTATGATAATTGCCATAGATGCGCAATGATCGTAACTTGACCGGTAATGCTAAATTGCGTGAATCTTTACTTACAATACTCAATTGAAGCATGCAATCCATAAAAGTGACCCAATTATTGAACCACTTTATTTTACCATATGATCCATCGCTACAAGCCAACTCAACAGATTGGAATGCATCTTTATAATGATAGCCACGTAATTTAAGTTCTTTGTAGAAATCTTTTTTCATTAAATGAACCTTATCTTCAGATGATTTTGGAAGTATTGTAGGTGGTTGTGATTTTTCCGCCATTTTGCGAATTATACCACTTACAACAGCATTTTTGGATTCTGTAATCTGAAAATAATAAATAGCAAAGTTTAATTTCAAATTATTTTATATTGATGCTGTTTCGTTTTATATTTAAAAAAATTACTTAAATTTCTTTCGTTTCTTTCATACAATTTAAAAGTAATAAAATAACTATAGAGTGCATGCTGAACGTATCCCAACTGGTAGCCATATTGTCTAGATCAAAAGTTCTCAAAGGGGGTCCGCGATCCACAAGGAGTCAGAAAGTTTAATAAAAATTTTAACTAAAGCCTGAATTTACTTAAAAATGGAAAGACATTTTTAAACCAGAGAAGGAAAATGTAATCTTTACGGAGCATACTTTCATAAAATGATATGTTTTTTTCACATTTTCTACATTTTGTTTAAAAACTTTTAACAATATATTATAGATTTCTACAATTCCGTTGACAAATTCGAGGTTTGGCATTTTGTAGAATTAACTCAAAACTTTCATTCTGGGTGAAAATGTATTCCTTGACCGCTGGAGCTTTTAGAATTACTTTATATTTTAAAATTATCTCTGTAAAGATCCCATTCAGAAAAGTATACAATTTCTATATGTTTTTTAAAGAAAATTTTTATTTAGAGAAAAAATACTGCCGAAATTATTTCGGTTATAAAATCTCAAAATCATAATTATTGGAATGAAAAAAGATTGTTAGTTAACATTTCCCGGAAGAGTGCGACTTCAAAATTCCGAGTACTTTTATTTCCTAAGAAGAATTATATTAGATATCTTTTATCCGAAATACGCTCTTAAGTTAAAGGATCTTATGGAACAAAAATAATGTAATAAATTTTAATATTATTTTAAATTATTTTATCTTTACAAAACATCTTATATGTTTTTTAAAATTGTAGTGGGTCGCGATTCTATTGTAATATCAAAAAGGGGTCGCGATGCGATGCGATCTTGTGAGAAAACTTGGTCTAGATTATTTAAACATATTTAAACTGATTTTTTTTTTTTTAAATTTCAGAAAATATTTTTTCCATATATATTTTCGTTAGTCGGCGCACAGTGGTTCTAAAACGCTTTTCTTTGGAAATACAGGAACTAGCAGGTTTAATATTGCCCCTCAAATTTGTCTAAAATATTTGCCAGATTTTCCACAAAATTCTAAATAATATTGCAAATCGCAACACCTGGATCGACTTAAAACTATTTTTAAAATTTGTAGCCCTATATGTAATGTATACACCGACAAATGAAATCCATATTAATTAAATTATCATTGTAAAATTTTAGTACAATATAAAAAATTTTGTCCTTAAAAGAAGCAGATAAATAGATTCCCATTTTCCTATTCCGAAATAAAAATTCAGTTCGGGGAAAGTTTTCTTCAAAAATTGACTTTTTTCAGTGAAATGGTTACCCTGTCACTATAAGGGGCCTCTGTCAGAAAATACTCTTTCGGTGTATACATTACATATAGGGCTAAAAAATTAAAATAGTTTTAAGTCGATCTTAGCTTTACGATTTGAAAACATAACAAAAAAAGAAAACAATGAATTTCATAATTGACAACATTTGGATAGGGCTCGTGGGCAGATTTTTATCCCAAACTCCTCCGGATTTACTTTACACGCATTTACATTAAGATTTCTTTTGAAAATATTAAAAAAATAATAAAACTTAAAACAAAAAACTAATTTTATCACTGAATAAATATTGCCACCTTTTTGGAAAAAATCCCAAAAACTGTAAATTTTTTTAAAGTTCCAACTTTAGATTAATATAACTTTTCTTGTTCTTATAAATATATTTTTTAGAATTTTGTGGGGAATCTGGCAAATATTTTAGAAACATTTTTAGGGCAATAGTAATCCCGCCAAGTGAAGTGTGGTATTTTAGTGTTATCGGTATTTCGTTATCGTATTTCGTACTGTTTCGGTATAAGAAATATAATTTTGTCTGGTTGATATAACGATAACATTTTTTCAAGTTCTTTTTTAATAATTTATCAAAAATGAAATTTTTACCTCGAATGCACCGGTTCCATGTTGTATTGACACAACAAGTTTAATTTGTTCTNNTTCGTACTGTTTCGGTATAAGAAATATAATTTTGTCTGGTTGATATAACGATAACATTTGTTCAAGTTCTTTTTTATTAGAAATAATAACTTTTCTCAATTTTCGAAATAATGTTAACGGTATTTTAAACTTATCCGTATTTTAAATTTAACGTTATGGGTATTTTGAAATATTTCGTTAAAGCCATTTTAGCGGCAACATGCATCCGAATAGTCTGATATATGGAAATCATTGTACAATACCTGTGTAGTTATAAACAAAATAGAATCGATGCTTATTTTAGAACCTAGAAGTATTAATATATTATTGTTTATGATGGTTGTTGAATAATAAATACGAAATCAGGAAGCTACGGTCGATGAAAGCCAGAAAATAAACAAAATGTCTTAAAAAAAATAAAGGGGACCCGTTTTTAAACAAAATAAAAAAAAACTGTAAAAATAAAATATTTTTTCTATTTAATCATCTAAGTATTTGATTGATTTTAATAAAATATTATTTGACATCAATTACTATTTTGATTCGTTTTTAGCGTAAAGTTTTTGCCTTTCCAATTATTATTATTTTTTTTTTTATTAATATATTAAAAAATACATTTATCAAAAATGAATTTTTTACCTCGAATGCACCGGTTCCATGTTGTATTGACACAACAAGTTTAATTTGTTCTTTAGGTGGAAGTGTAGTGGCACGTAGGAATCGAATATTTTCAAACTCAACATCAACCGTTTCAAAATCCAGAATGCCTTGCATAATGGCAAAAGTTCTCCAGACACTTTCTATATAAAATGTTGCTGGTACCAAAGGTCTACCATCAATTTCATGACCAAGTAAATACTTATGATCGGAATTCGGCATAATCGTAATGGTTTTATTTCCTGTTTTAATGCATTCGTCCTCATATAAATAAACCATGTAATCAGCAGAATGATCAAACTCGATAAGATCACTTATTGTTGGAGTTCCCCTGGGTACAGGCCACTGAACTGGTGGATATAGTACATCTATGTTCATTTCACATCCATTTTGGTAAAGTCTAAATACAAAGGAGAGAATTATATTAAATTCATTTCAGATTTGAATTCTATTTTTTGTCCTGTTAGATAAACTTACTTGCCAAGGGATTCGAGCAGATGGAGTACATTGTCATTTATATTACGTCGAGCAAGGCCAATGTGAATGCCGTCTGGATTACAACTTTTCATAATACTTTGAAGTAGTGCATGAGGTGCCACTTCAATAGTTAATGAGTTTTTAGGTAAATATACAGCAGCCTCTTCGAAAAGTACACTGCTGAGAAGATTATTAATTTGATATTCGGTCGAACAATATTTGCAGTCTTCGTTCGACCATTGATCAGAGGGAAAACTGGTACTTATCCATTTCTCGGAACGAAGTTTTGGTTTAGGGATAACTTCTTTCATGTATTTCTTAAGCTCTGGACCAAATTTTTGAATGTATCTGCTATGGTATGCAATATTAGAGCAAGGGACTTCTTTGGCGAATATCTTTTTGGATTTTAAAATTTCTACAAATCTAGCGACGTCGTCCACTGGACCCGAAATTGTACATGATTCACAGCTATTGTGACAGGCTACTTCGATACTTGGGGGCAATACCGGTTGAATGTCCTTAAAACCTAATCCCACCGCTGCCATTGAACCACGAATTTTTTCCACTTCAATGCTTACCTTACCACGATAATATGAGGCCAAAATAGCTTGTTCCGCAGTAAAACAGCCATCGGCATATGCGCAGGCAACTTCTCCGGCTGAATGTCCGATAATAAAGTCGGGTTTTATTTCAAGAGATTGTAGCAGATCAATTAAAGCAATTTGGGTAGCAGTAATGCCCACAAAACAGTGAACGATATCTTCAAATGTGTCGGGATTGTCTGATGTCAGAATATTTATAAGATCTAGACCTTTTGATTTTAGTATAGCATGGCTTTTCATAATGGATTCTGAACATATTTTGATTTTCATTAGGTCTCTACCCATACCAACCCACTGAGAACCCATACCAGAAAATACCCAAACAATGGGATACTTAACACCATCATTATATTGAACTGATCGTGCCAAACTTACTGGTTTGGGATCTTCATTGGCTTTTAAAATACTATATCCTCTATACACCATGCCCTTAATACCTCCCTTTTGGGACGAGTGCATCAGAGTTAAATATTCCAAATTAAACGGTTTTGATTCTATTGTATCGAAAACTGTGTTAATATTGCTTTCGGTACGGCTTGACCATATAAATAGATATGGCAAATCATTTGGTTTACCGTACGGCACTGAATGATCGTTTTCGTATTGCTTGAGAAGAGTGTGAGCATTAGCTCCGCCAAAACCAAATGAATTTATACCAACATATGGTTTTTTTAATTCAGTTTTTTCTGTTACTACAATAAGTCTTTTTTCTTGAATTCCTTCAATAGCCGACCGAAGTTTTGTAAGATTTATATTCGGTGGAATATAATTGTTGTTTAAAGTAAACAAGACTTTAGTTAAAGACACAATACCCGAAGCTCCCTCGGCGTGGCCGCAATTTGATTTAACTGAACCAATCAGCAGTGGGCTGCTTCTTTTCTTACATATTGATTGATCAATTGCTCTACACTCTTCGGGATCTCCGACAACAGTACCGGTGCTGTGAGCTTCCATATAACCCAATTTGTTCAGATCAAAATCGATGTCACTATAAAACTTCGAAAGCAATTTCATTTGCATATGCCCAGAAGGATAAGTAAGTCCTTCAGGTTTAAAACCATCACAGTTTGTGGATGAATGTATAAGTGATGCATAAACTCGCTTGGCATTTCGTTTTCTTTGAAGAAAAATACAACTTACGGCTTCAGAACGAACATAACCATTTGCATCTTCATCGAATGGTCGACATTTTCCTGTTAGCGAAAGAACTCCTAGTTTGGCAAATTTAGCTGTAATGAAAGGACATAACATTCCATTCGTTCCACCAACAATAGCTGTATCTATAATTCCATTTCGCATGTGTTCATAAGCAAGATTTAATGCATACATTGAACTGGAACAGGCAGTGTCACAAGCCAACGATGGACCATTAAGACCCATAACGAACGAAATACGGTTCGCAAAGAGAGATTTACTTGTTCTGTAAAAAGTCAATAAAAATAAATAATAATTTCATATATACATTAAAGAGTCTCACGAAAAAAAAACCGGTTGCAAATGTATCGGCTTTGAAATAAAGATTTATTTGTTTTTATATAATTTCCAAAATATTACATCTGAATTAGGGTAATCGATTATACGAGTTTTTGGAGAAACTAGTTTTGGAATAGTTCGAATAGTTGGTATTTTGCAAAAACGGTTGTACTTTTTGAAATTTAGAAAAAATAAAACCGTTAACTGGTTTTTATAATTATAATTATTACTAATTTATTTGTTTAATCTTACTGAATTAATTACAATCTTATCTTAAACTATATTTTTGAAGCATTAGATATCAATATGTATGAATATTTAAACAATTATTCCTAAATTTCGATTCAAGTATTACATGGGTTTTTATGCTATTTTTAAATCCTTTTTTTGTTTTTTTGTTTAAAATCCATTCTATTCGACATTTGACTAAAAAAAGAAAATTAACTTCAAATTATAACAGAAAAATACTAATACTTAATATAATTAATATTTATTTAATTATATATAAATATTAATTACCCATAACTATTATTTTTAACTAATATTTTAAAATTTTATTCAAATAATTATTGATGGATAAAAAAATCAATTAGGAAAACACAAAATATTACTTGAGATACTAAAAATTTGAATGAATACATATGTATATCATTAGTATAAGACATTTCCAGTGATGTCACAAGCAATAAATTACTATTGAAAATGTTTAAAATATTCAAACTTAAATGGAATATTAGTAGGGGGTATTCAATCGAATATCGATTGTTTTATTAATCGACAAACTAAAATCAAATAATTGTTCGATTAAATTAAAATCAAGAATTATGATTAACAAGAATAAACATTTCGAGCAACAATTTATTTAAATTCTGATCGACTGATTGGATTTGTGCGAATTTCTTACGTCAAAGGTACCGTATTTTGGCATTAGATGAATTAGTGAAATGTTCTCTATAAATACATTGATTTCAATATTATCGTTATATAGATATATTTCCGAGATAACAGTACTTTATTAACAAACTCAGAAAACAAATATATTTATATTCTAAATCTATTTGTTCTATATCTATTATATATCTATTATATTGCCATTTAATGGATTAGTATATTGGATTAAAATTTAATATATAGTTGAAAGCATTGTCACATGAAGTACATCTTATCCCGAACGGTTTACAAAGAACAGATATAAGGAGTGAGAACGGAAAATTCTTAACATACATAATATTCAATAACTTGGAAATGGTTGATATTAGAGTTTTCATTATTATTTTTATCATTTGATAATTTAGCACAGATCACGGAAATATATAATTTGTTTTTTATGGTTCTAACCAAAAATTATAAAATTGTGTGGATCATAATTGAAAACGCATTTTGGAGATTTGATAGTTGCTTCAGTCACTTTTGAGGAACAGTGTGCACATCTTTTGTAAAAATCTTCGGTATTTTGGGACACCTTTTTTGTGCTCTTGAATTTAGTTTTCACAAGAGCTCAATATCTCTCCACTGGTCTAAGCTCTTGGTACTAAAACTAGAGCTTTCTTACCGTAGAGACATGACAGCAAATGGGACCAAAAATAGGTGGATACTTTGACTTTCTTAAGAAAAGAAAAAGTCGTTTTTGCAAATATTTCTTTGTGAATATTTTAGTCTTTAGAGATCCGAATGTATCAAATGACTTTCCTTTTTTGCCGCAACTGTAAAAAGCTTGTCATACCATGAATTTTGTACGAAATTTTTGCTGTTTTTGGGTCTTAAATTTATCTCCAAAATTGCTTCGAGCATTACCAATAAAAATTTTTGAGACACAAGCTGCGAAGATTCTGCCAGCACCTACGTTTCTTAGTCTATTATACAGCTTGAGTATCTCACTCCTTATAATTGTTTATTTAATGAAACTTTTAATCTTTATATCTTGTAAGCAATAAGTTTTAAATTCTATGGAAATGTTTTTTTTTTAATTTTTTATACATTTCTCCACATGATAACTCAAAAAGTGTTAGTCCGATATTATTAGCCATTTTTTTGCTGTTGACCGGTGTTATCTTTTTTTTTTGAATTGAAGAATTTGCTTTAAAATGTAGTCGATTTGTTTGTGCATATTTTTGCATAAGTATTTCGTTTAGAATTTTTTCACGTAAATAATTTTTTTGTTATTTGTTCTAGTTTTAATTGACAGCAAAGATTCCTATCAGCGATTTAAAAATATAAAAAATTCGCCTTGAAAGTAAAAAAAAAAAACGTTACTATATTTAGCAATATGCCAAAAAAAAAAACTTTCAATTGATTTTTAATGCTTCGCGGTTAGAGTGTCCATCATGGTAAGCAAATTTTTTTATTAATCGATAAAAATGATACGTTATTTTTTTAATTGACCATGTTCGACGAATGTAAGGTACAAACGTAAATCAATTCAAAATTTATTTATTAACCATTTATGATGCTTAATATTTTGAAATATATAAAGAAAAGAGTTAATAATTTTTTTCTTTATATATTTCAAAAGATAAGGAACTTAAAAGAAAAAAGAGAAAGAATTTTTGTAAAAAAATAGCCAACTTTTATACTGATTTCAAAATGTAGACTTTGAATATTTTCCACGTCTAGACGAATTGAGATAATCCAACAACTATTTCAGCATATTATTTTGAAATATATAAAAAATTACATAATATAAATCAAAAATTCAAGCGTAAATACCTTTTTAACTGGAAGAGATGACTTAGGTGAGTAAGCTATTTTTTTTTTCTTTATTTTGCCTAGCACTTTCCGTAATTATGAAAATCTTTACAATCAGACTTCATTTGTAGAAGTTACGTTTTTTTTTAAACTTTTACATAGTCGATGTAGTCAACTTTGGCGCACTGACATATAATATATTACAAACGAAATTCAGCTAGATCTGTTCATAAGGGGAGGAGATATGCTTTAAACCGGTTTTTATATACGTTTTTCTAGCCTCCGTTTATGCTAGGGATTGGGGAATTTTTTTTCAGAATTTTCCTTAAAAAAATATATATTCCATTATACTACTATCTAATATATTTTTCATCGTATTTTTCTTTAATTATTACATTACTTAATATGAATTCGACTTTGAATAAACATTAAAATAGAAACATTTTAAGTTCATTAAGTTCGAATAAAATTTAAATTTACAAATTAATAATATACACTTGTTTATAAATACATATGTATGTATTACAAACAAGTGTATTGCTATCATATGATTTGCTAGAGCAGAGAAACACTAATGCACAGTAGGCAGAATCGATTTTTTTGGAAATAAATATGTAATATCTGATCGGCCTCTTCCTAAGTTAACATTGTGCACTCCTCTGCTACGCCCATAAAATTCATGCAAATTCAACCAGCCGATCAGTGTATTCTTCATGAATTCCCTAGAGGCAAAAGACATGGTTCAAAACTAGTCATGTGTTAATTTTTCAGGGTTTGTCAACGGTTACAGTTCTTGAACCATATGAAGGAGTACATATCAGTGTGACCTGCATACATTACATTCCACAGTGGGGAAGAATCGAAAAGTTTTGGAAATAAATCTGTAACTTTAGATCGGTCTGATAAATTATGGACCGATTTCCATTATATTTGATAAAGTTGTCTCTACTTACATAAAACCTATATGTATCGAATTTCAACTTGACACTAACATTCGTGCTCGTTACAGTGATTTTCTGAAGAAGGCATTATATGGGAGCTATGGTCAATTGTGGACCGATCTTCAAAAAATTTGATACAAATGTTTAAAGGTTTTTTTTATGGAATTTCATTAAAATATTTCTATTTTTAAGACGTTTTTGAGTGTTGGAATCCTATTTCGGGTGGACAATAGTATGGGTAATAATTGGCCGATCACAACCAAATTTAATTACATAATCTATAGAAAAGAATAGGAGTTGTTGTAATGAATTTTTTCAATTTTAACATAACTCAATAACAACATTATTTTTAAAATCATTTACATATATATAGATATATTAATCATTCTATAGAAGAGCACTATTTTAAATTTAATCAGAACAAAGTGATTACATAATTTTATACATCAACTACTATTTTCGTGAGACTTAATTGAAAATTTCCTTTAATATTTAATTAAATTTTATTTGTTATTATTATTTGTGTTAGAAGAAACATACCCCAATAATCCGAAACCATTTTCAGAATTCTCGCCATACATAAGAACTGTATCTGATTCACTTCCACAGACTGCTATATATACTCCGGTATTTGTATTGCGCAAACTTGAAGGGTTGATTCCTGCATCCATTACCGCTTTGTACGATTCCTCCATTAAAATGCGCATTTGAAAATCCATATTGTCAGCTTGACTCTGATGAATTCCAAAAAAAGTTGCATCAAACTTATTTATACAAGGAATTTTACCCAACATTTTAGGAATTCCAGGATACATATGTTTCCAACGTGTCTCAAGGTCATCAATCATGTTGACCTGTTAAAAATTTATGATTATTAGCACAAGATTAAAATTATTAGTTTTGATTATTGGCATAAAACATTTATATGCTATTTTCTAATATAAGTATATATATAAGCATCTCCACAAGAGATTTTTATATCATAATATTGTAACAGAGAGTGTAAAATTCGCTCTCTGAGAGAATTATTCCACGTGTATACTAAAACATTAGTATTATAAGAAATATTATGAGACTGTTGTGATAAGANNACCGTCAAAAATATGCACGTATGCAAAAGTTTGTTTGTGTGTGGGCATGTATTTTAAAAAGTTCTTAAAAACAATTTTTTTTTTTCTTAAAATTGTTTTATTTTACAGGTTATTTTTCACTTAAAACAATAGCGAATTTCTTGAATTAAAAGTACATGTTTACTCTATATAATATATATATTATATAAACAAAATGGTTACTCTCTGT
>MINK01188381.1:0-17384 GCA_001735545.1 Phormia regina
TACTTTTCTTCATCCTACGTTATGTTGCAAAATTTAAACATTTTGTCTAAATAGCGAGAGCTTTAATTCTATTATTCCAGCTGCCGCTAAATCTTTTCAATAATTTACGAATGTATTAAATTATTATTTTTTTTATGATTTAAAAATCTATATACTTTTTATTTCCTAACATATTATCACAAAATTTACATACATGTGTACAAACATTTTATTACTTATATAGAATAATTATTTTAATCATAAATTACAACATATGCATGCAGATTTTTTTGGATTTTTTTTTTTTTTTTGCAATAATTGTATTGAAAATATTTTGTTTTTATATGCATTTTTGTTGAAAGCTTTTACAACATTATTGAAAATTTAATACTTCATATGCAGAATATAAAATAACAAAAAATAATATTAAAAAAATAAACATAAAAATAAATTTAATTTGTAAAAACAAATAATGCTCTGGCATATTTTATAGCCGCAAGTCGTAACAAATTATAGACAAACATCGAATATCCTGAATCTATGGTTATGTATGGATGTATATATACAACAATATACATTAACAGTGATGGATAAAAATTATAGTGAAAATAAATAATAAATCGTAAGTAATTATGAAAAATACATAATTTCAAATTTATTTAGTTATTAATAATGATGAAACATATTATAATATTAATATTAAAACTAAAAATAGTTCACTGTGTTCGTGTTTAATTCATATATAAAATTTCTTTGCTCTTCACTGTATATTAAGTATATAGATATTATTACTCATATTACATGTGTATGAGTTATTTTATGTTAAAGACTTATAGATACATGTACCGCATGTAATTAATACTAACATAATAACGCATACTTTAGCAGTAAGCAGTCATAATAATTGAAACTAACAAAATAAAAAATAAATGAAAATAAAATAAATAAACTAATTTATTGTTTTTCTTATAAAAAATATAAATTTTTAAATATATTAAAGTTTTGGTATTAAATCTTTAAAAGATCCTATTATTCTACCACTCACTGTAGTTAAAAAAAAAAAACTCTAGTACTTTTAAAGAAGCTTAAATTATGTTAAATCAATTTAATTTGTTGTATTATTAAATTCGTAATGGCCGCTTAAAAAATTATTTGTTTGTATATGTACGCGTGCATATTATTTAAGCACATGTTATAAATTTATAGAAATTTTTTGGAAATATTTTTAAATAATTTATTAATTAAATTTAAAAATATGTTTAATTGGTTTTTATTTAATTGTTCATAACCACGACCGATAATTAGGCCTGAACTCTTTAAATATGAAATGGTCAAATAAATTGAAATACATATTTATATAATATAGTTTATATATTTTTTTAATTTTTTATTCAATTAGTTTATCTCCTAATATTAATTTTATTATTTATTAAAAAATTATTATATGTGTGTATAACTAGTTGTCATATTATATAATTTAATTTTATCAATTCATTTAAAATTATAAAGAAAGAAGAGAGTTTTAAAAGTTCATTAAAAATATTTAAAAAATAGATTTGTCTTAAGCCATTATAATNNTGAATCTAATGGATTCTTTCTAAAGAAATAAATTGTTCCTTTATACTTGGCCATGAAAGGGTCAACTATAAATGAAATGATATCGAAGTAACTTTTATCATTATCTAATTGCTCTAGGACAGGGGTTCTCACAAGATATTGTTTCGCGACCCCTTTTTGCCATTGCAATGAAATCGCGACCCACTACAATTTTAAAGATCAGATGAAATGAAATTTATATAACATTATACAACATATAACATTATTTTTGTTCCATGAGATCTTTAGTGTTTTTGGATAAAACATATCCAATATCATTTTCTGCGCCCACAAAAAGTCGATTCTTTATTGTAAGGGAACAAAAACAGTTCTACATAAAAATTTATGACGATGGAAATAGTTTACGGACCAAATTTTGCTATATTTCAACTGCAATACTTTTAAGCCTTTGGTTCAAAATTAAATCAAACATATGGGTTATATTTTCTTTTTATAGCTCACAAACTTCTTTGAGAAATAAAAGTTTGGGTACTCGGTATTTTGAAGTCACATCCTCCCAACAAATTTTAATAATCTTATTTATTAAAGGCGTTGAAGTGACTTAAAAAAGTTTTTGAGACTATTGCACAGTGGGGCTTTATCGAAAATTTTTCAAAATATCAGTAACATCTAATTGGCTGTTTGGATTTGTGTGAAATTTGGCATAGGCGGGGAGTACTTTTGACATATATAATTTTTAATCGCTTCTCAATTTTTTGTTTCTCGCCTGAATTTAAATATTTGTATATATTCTTCTTTTCGAGTTATTTGTTTATAAAATTTCAGTGCCACATTTTTTCAATATTTTTAATTTAGTTCAATATTTTTAATTTCTATTATTATTTTTATTTAAATAAATTGACAGTTCTCAAAAAATTTAAAGAAGAATTAAAAATTTGTCTATAAAAATATGGAAAAAAATGAATTGGGCTAGTTTTCAACAATTTTCAGCTGATTGTATATATTTAAGAAAAAACATTAATATTATCATTGAGATGATTGGAGCAAAATCAATTAAAAATTAATTAATATTATCAATTTCGTAATTGAAGACGATTTTTACTTTTTCCTGTACAGTTTTTATATAAATTGTCTATAAAATATTTTTATTAAAAAATTGTGTTTTTAAGAATATTTTTCAATATAACTTCGCGACCCCCCAGGAATGTACTCACGGACCCCAGGAATGTACTCACGGAATGTCGCGGACCCCCATTTGAGATCCGTTGCTCTAGGATGTATATTTTTGGGTTTCATGTATAAAGTCCTATCCAAATTCTGAATGTGGCACAAACAAGTGATGTCAACACTTTAACAAACAAGTTTCATTATTATTATATTTACTATAAATAGTAAGAAAAAAAATGCATTTTCGAAGAATAGTAATGTCTGTCCGTTTGTCTATACATTGGGGTTAAATAAGTAGAAAATGTCTTTTAATGCAGGAAAAGGAGATAATATTTTAATATTTATATTGAACGAAAAGTAAATTTTAGTGTCCGTCCTTTCGTCCATCTGTTTGTTAATTTATGTAAATTTTCCAATTTAAAATCTTTTGTAAAAATATCGACTTAAAATTTTCATTATTCTATAGATAATTTCGATCAATAATACAGTATAATAAAATCAGTTAAATATATTTGGCTGTATATGGGAAAAAACCTGACCAATTAAGATTGTTGAAATTTCAAATGCTTATAACTCGAAAAATACATAAGATAATAAAATAAATATTACATGCAAGTATGTTTTTCAAAAAGTCTATCAAGGTACTTGAAAACATAAAGTGAAATTTTTTAAGAATTTTTATTAGCAAAATGTCTTAAAGCTTTTAGGACAATTTTCTAAAAAAAAAACAAAATATTGGAACAAAATATGGTGCCCTTACCGCCAAAATATCGTAACCGACAACATTCCTATTTTGATGAAAATCAATAATTTAGAATTATTTACATCATCTATCAAAATTTCCATCGACGTGCCAAGTGTCATTTCAGATTTATACATATAACAATGTGTAAACCATCTCAAAAATGATTTTCCTGTGAAGTGTTGTGTTCTGCACTTACGACTAGCAGCAAGGGTCAGCGTTACCGTTGAGAATTTCCAAGAACAGGTTTTCAAAGCAAAAAATCGCCAAAAAAGGGCAATGTCTTTATTTGATAGCATATAAAAAATTAAGATAAACTACCAAATTGATTTGTATTTATAACAATGTATTTTACAATAATTTGTATTATTGCGAAAATAAAGAAATGCGTCGATATATTTCAAACAACTTAGTCTATAGTCATTTAGCATATATTCTAAAAAAAGTCGCCATTTAGTCACTATTTGAAAAAGGGGCCAATACAGTGGCCTGGTGGTTGCGACTAAAGTCGCAAAACAGAAACACTGGTTAGGACTTAAAAAACATAAACTTTAATAATTAAAAACACTCTGAAGTTGATAGCTTCATTTGAAATTTGATGAAAGTTGAGTTTTTTGCTCTTATAACTTGAATGACCTCCAATTTATAAAATTCTACATCACATGCATTTGTTTGGAAAATTCTTTAGACCTCGTTACTAAAACGTAAATTTATTGTAACGAATCGCATACACATTTTACTTGTGAAAGTTATAAGTCGTCTTGCGTCTTTACATTTACAGAATATACACTTTTCGTTTTACATCTTCTTGCAATAGGATCGAAAATGAACGTAGTCCAGAGCCCTACTAGAAAGATAAGTTGTTCATGGAATTAAATTAATTATCTCGAAGAAACTTTTTAAACGATCTTCTTTTTAACACGTACATGTAAAACTGTTCTATTTGTGGGTGCGTAAGTGTGGTAAAAATTTGTGACATTTTACTCACGCACACGTTCAACAAACTCTCAAACTCACACGTATTATAAAAGCCACTAGTTTAAATTTATTTAAACTAAATGGTTATTGGAAATTAATTTAATGAAAAATCATTATATAAAATTTATGAAATTATTCAATGTATTGTTAATTACAAAAATTTCACCTTCACACACAATATCATACATACACACACAGACACCAACATCAACCAATTTAAACACCCGCTTCATAGTGGTTCTAAAACGCTATTTTTGTTAAATAATTCTGTAGTTTGTGAACAGTTTATGATATCACAATAAAAATTACTACATGCTCATCTCGTATGTGTATTTTTTTTTGAATCGCAATATTTATTAGCTTCTTTATAAGTTTTCAAAAGAAATTTTAAGGAAATACATGTAAAGTTAATTCAGAGAAGGATTATTAACATATTTAGCAAAAATTTCCGTTAAGAATCTATTCTCCTTTAAATCAACAGAACTTTTAAAAATATAAAGCGTTTTGAAACCACTGTGCGCTTTTAAACACTTACATCATGTAAATGGTAAGTATGAGCATTTATGCGATTTATTTCATTTAATCTCTATCAAAATATGCGTGTAATACTCATAATTGTGTAAATGAACACATATAAACTCCACTACATACTACCTACCCTGACCCCTCTCATGCAAGTGCAATTGTGAATTAAATTCCGAAAAAAAATATCAAGTGAAAAATTCAATAAATCCCCTGGTGTATTAAACACAATACCACAATTATGGAATTTTTCGAATGATTAAGTTTTTGGCTGGGCTTTATTTTTAATACATATGTAGGTTTTTTTTTAAATATATTTTATTTATGTTTTAGTATTTAATATTCCATAAATTTAGACAAAAAAAACTGAAAACTGACCTGTGACAATATTTAATATTAGTAACAGACATACACATGTACATACATACATATGTATGTAGATGTGGAAATGTATTTACATTGTCTATGTAAATGTTCATGGTTAAAATATTTAAATTAAAGTTAAACAAAGTAGACGGTAGATAATATTATAAACATTTTTTTATTCATTACCTTTAATTTTAGTTTATTATTTTGGTATGAGAAATTTAAGTCCTTGAATTGTTATTTAAACAATTAAGGTACATAAAAATCAATTAATATTTTTGTAATTATTAATTATATACTTATTATTTATTTACATTAACAATTTTTAATGGATTACAGAATAAGTGTCTGTTTTAAATAAAACTGTCTATTCTAGAATTTACACCAAAAGTCATTGTCAGCGTTTCGTGTTATTTTATAAGATAATTTTTGTATTTAACATGAATTTTCTTAAATAAATGACAACAAATTGTTTTAATTACTAGAACATAAAGTAAGGGGAATATTGTTTTTTTTCTCATTTTATTGTAACAACAACAATATTAATGATTGATATTTACTGACAATTATATGTTATTAATTGTATATCAGTTAATTAAATGTGTATTCACCATACACACAGATCATTAAACATTTGATGAGCTTTCATCAATATAAAATGAACGATATTTAACACATACAAAAATAGAAAGAGAAGAGAATATATTAATAACTGTATTTTAATGTTAAATACGGTCACGCACTGCTGTTTTCTATCCTAGAGCAAATGGGAGCAACAAAAATTTGTTTCAGGGTAATTGGTGTCTGTTTGAAATATTGTAGGCATTTTGTATGTGTATTGAATATGATAGTGATTGCGGAGATTTTTTTTAAAGTGTATGTGTTTAGGTTGAATATTGTGGCTTCAAATAAAAAAATAAATAAATCTGTAACTTGTAATCGAAAAGGTGATATCATTATTAAGCCTTTTTGCAGAATGGCAATATCCGTTCGTCTATACATTAAAGATAAATAGATCGAGAATGGATCTCATTTCAGGGAAAGTGATAAAAATAAAAACTTTATTGATCAAGTTTAATTTTCCTATTTATTAGTAAGTAAAAAATGTAATTTCCGAATTTTTTGGTCATTTGGGTAAAAACATTCAATATTTAGCTCTTAAATGTTGATCAAGAAGTAAAAACTAAAATACTTCGGCAATTTTATATTTTTTTATGAGCCTCAGAGAAAGACGTTTTTAATACTTTATTGTTCATGTCTAGTTTTTTTTTTTTTTTTGAAACTTTTGTACATCACAGCATGATTTTCAAAATATTTATCTAAGGTCTTAGAACGATATACATCTCTTTGGGTTAGGAACAACAATTCGATAATGGTTAAACATTATCTATGTCATTAATAACTTAATTTGAGTCCCATAACTCCTGACCTGAAGTCTTTATAGGATCTTGCTAAGAAACTTAAAATATTGTTCTCTACTACGCTCATGTGGAATTTCAAAAAAAAAAAAAATATATATAACATTTTAAGTTGCATTCCTTGAAAGTTAAAAATTAGTGTTGTTTAGGTAAATAAAAAAAACACCTAAAGTTATTGCAGAGGAACTAAATAAATGGAACTTTTAAGAATCCAAAGATGTCTTGCAGTTTTCAACAATTAGCGTCATAAGGAAAATCGGACAGATTTTAATTTTTCCTTAAAATGTAGATACTTTTTCCGAATGTTTATTATTCTAAAATAAAGAAAAACTTAAAAGTAGATAGTTTGTATTTCTCAATCTTTATCTCTATAGAAATCTCTGAAAACAAACATATAGAGCTAATTCTACACGAATTGAAAAGATTCAAAAATGTTTTATTCATTATTCTTTATCGTATTTAGAAAACATTTATCCACTACCTTCTTATGGATCCCGCTGTTTGCATTTGGGAATGATTTCATTGGAAAAAGACGAATTAAAAAATTCAAATATCGATTCAATAGAATTATTGAATAAAATATCATTCTACTTGGCTTATATCATAGAATTTATGTATAAAATAGCTCAATAATACGATCATTAAATTATTTGAATTCTCTAAGTAATGCTCATATGCTGGAATTTACAGCATCAAAAACTGATTTTAAAAATTTTGTACTGCAAAACATGAATTAATATTGTCAATTATTACAAAATAATATGTTTATATTATTTATTAGTCTGTAAATAATGTTGTTCTTTAGACTTAAATAAATAAATATATAAATAATTAAATAAACGAAGAAATTTAACAACCGAAATATATTGGTTATATGCAATTTAATGTTTTATTTTTCAAAAATTTGTTAATAGAAAAAGACACCGATTTCGTTCGGAAAAATCTTAACATTTCATTGTCAATAAACCGGTAAGAACTTGAAAAGTTAAAAAATAATAATCAGCAAATATAAATAAATATTAATTTCTATAGTTAAACTTTCAGACCTTGATAACTGGCTAAATACAAAATGACAGTATTTTAAATTAATTTAGCTTTTATATATTCAATATTAATTTTTAAGTAATATTTTATTTTTCGGTAATTAAAATATGTAGAAATTTTTGGACGCAATGCGATTAGATTTTTTTAAATTAAAAATACACACTGGCAACACTGTTTTCAACCTATTTCGTATTTATTCACACAGCAATTTTGTGTTCGTATGTGAGGAAATTCTAAGCTTTTACATCCTCTTTACCTCTATTGTTTAAAAAGTCAGAATTGAGGTAATAAGAATTGCTGCGAGTGAACCTTGACTTATTTAATAAAAAAATATATATATTTTTAAATTTAAAAAATTTCGACTTTTGAACTAACTAAGTAAAAAACAATTTTTATTACAATTTTCTGATATAAAGGATTAGAAAGTACTTTTCATTGACTGATAAACCCGTGTCTCAATTATGTTTTTCATTTCGTAATCTAATTATAAAACAATTTAATTAAGTGCAGATTTATTATTGGTATCCACTTGCTATTAATTGTTGTAGTACCAACATTAAACTTATTGTTTTGTTAATAATTATTAAATTCTTCATTATAAAGATGTACTTATATAAGTTTAACATTTAAAGAATTTCCCCACTTGCAGTAAGTTAAATAAAAAAAAATTAATATAAAAAATAACAAAAAATCTTAAACCAAGTTCTTTTATATATGAGAAATATGGCACAGTTTCTGCGTTCTTGTTTTTGTTGTTATTTGTGGATATTGGTGATAATTTCAATTAATGCGGCATTTAATAAATAAATAATTGTTTTCATTTGTTCTCCAGACACTCGCAAAAAAAAAAAAAAAATAAAAAATAAAAAAGGCAGCCAAGAGAGAAAGAGCCAGTAAACGACTCTTTTATTAATTTATCCTTAAACGCAGTATACGCGTATGAAACAAATTCATATAGTGGAAAAGAAGCTTAACGATTTTTTTTAAATATTATTTTAAATATCAGTAAATGGAGAAAAGTACATTGCAATATTTATATGCATTTAAAAATACTATAAAAATAGTCAACGTGTTAAAGCAGATACGTAGAAAAAAGGGGGTGTAGGATATAATATTAAAGTTCTTGAAAGAAATATTTATATCTAAGAAAATTTAATAGCAATTTATCAGTATTGATGGCAAGAGCGAATTCGTTACATAAAGCGTATATACGTACTATTTAATTGCAATTAATAATATTGCGATATGGAAGTTTTATCGTAGAAATGGAGAGTTAGTATTATATATTTGAGAGTTTGAACCATGTTCGTGTGTCCATCCGTCTGGTTGGCTGTCTGACTTTTGCGCAAGGTACAGTTCGCAATTTTTAAGATAATATGATGAAATTTGGTACATATGATTTTATTGGCACATGGACGAAACCAATTAAATTTGGTCATGATCGGCCCCCATACAAATGTTCTCCCAGAATAGATATTTAATGCTCACAAATATTATTAATATTTTAATGAAATTCAAAACAAATAAGTAAGTACGAAACCGAGTGCCAAATTTTCGTGAAGATCGGTCCATAGCTCCCATTTAAAACCCTCTTTCGAAAATAACTTTAATATTCGACACAAATAGCACTAAGAAGTATAAATGACTGTGTAATTTTTTATGAAGATCAGTCCGTAATTGACAAAAGCACCCATATAAGACCCAATTTCGGGAAACACCCAAAAATGTATAAATACATGTGAATCTTAGTAACGACGTTATATTCTGTATCAGTATTTTTAATTTTACATCTAATAGAAGTATAGGTCAATAATTTGCCCCTCCCGAATCTTGGTAAACATAGGTAATGGTGTACGGTATCGTATGGTTGGGCTATACCTTTTTCTCTCGTTTTTATTTGCAATAATCATATTTAAGAACGTCATAATAATGTAGCTCATCCTTGTCGAACTACGCCCTTTTAGTGTTTGTCTATGGTTAGGACTTGTTTGAAGTTGGTATTTCCTAGATGTTTAAGTTTATTTATAACATTTAAGCTTAATGAACGCGAAAATACTTTTGTTAAATCTGTTGAAATGCTGTTAAACCGACAGTTGAAATACACACAACATGTATGCGAAATTTCGCCAGGATAAAAACACACAATTATATTAAATTGCAGTCAATTATTGTAGACAAAGAGATCGGCAATGAGATGAAAAAAGAATAAGAGAGTCAAATTTATGAATAAATAAGATAAAGTAAACCAATTATTTAGAGAAACTTAAAGGGTTTTAGTTCAGTTAAAATACATACATATTTAAATAGTTTGCCAATAAATTTAATTTATTTATTTTAAACTCAAGCATTTTTATTTAATGCTAGTGTTGGTAGGATTAAACATATGTAAGTTTGAAACGCATTGAAAAATAAATTGTCTGATTTATTTATTACTTAGGAAACCCAGCAAAGTTTTTATATACCACTAGAAATAAATAATAAAAATTATTCAATTAACTTTCATTTTAAAAAGAAAAACTATTGGGTTTTAAAACAAATGCGCCATGATATCCTTCTCAAAGATAGAAAATGCATTCGTTTCAAGATTTAATTCTTCTAACTTTAACATTTTACTGGGTTATTAAACATAATTTATTACCTACAACCAGTAACAGACATTTTAAATCCAACGCTTTTATTTTTTTTTTTTTCGCTAATAAACGTTTAAAATTGAAACGTATAATAATCACAGTGATATAATAATGAAAACCGTCACTGATGAACGATTGCATGATTGTATTCCAATTAAACAAAACAAAGCGATATCGATGCGAAAACTGAAAAAGAGAGAAAAAAAATTATAGGATATAAATTGTATAAAATACGCAAGTATTGAAGTGTATGATTAAATTGATTGAAGGATTTTATACAGTTAATGGTCACAATACTCCAGGCACACTATGTATCTATGTATGGATGTATATATGAATTTTTAACAATTCATTACGTTTCGCATAAAATGCCATATGCCAAACCATTGCCATGTAATAAAATTCAATGTAAATTTATAAAAGCAATTATAAAATCGAGGAATATTGTAATTTATGATAAAAAATTTATTTGAAACTATAATTTCGACCACACACTCATACACACACATGCAATTGTATTTGTGGAAAAAGAGAACTACAAATAAATAAATAAATACGAAATCAACATCTTAATCATATAATCTTTTGTATGCAAAACAAATACAAATGTATAAATGTTTTATACATACATATGTAATGTAATCCATACTAATAGCATTACATATCATAGCTCTAAATATGTACTTTTTAATGTACGAGTGAGGTGCTTTCAATATTGTAAAAATTGTTTTAAAATCTTTTAATGATCAGAGTATTATATTCAACTTGTGGTTGACATAATCCTTCTTGGCTAAACAACAAACCCAAAATAGTTAAATAGAAAGTTAAAATATTTTTTTTTTTTTATTGAAACACTGAAGAAATATTCGACAATCATCAAATATATTAGCAAATTAGCCATTCAGTTAAAAAAGTATTCAATTTGCATATCTCATCAAAACTATAAAAATTACTAATAATTAAAAAAAAACGGAACAACATTTTAAAAGGATTAAATCCATTAAGTATGTGATTGAACGATTCGGATTTCCAAACGAATCAGATTCAATTTCCGAATAAATTTAATACCTCAACAAGATTGGTTCACAATTGACCACAGCTACCGTATAAATCCCTCTTCCGAGAACCTAATTAATCCCATACAAATGTCAGTATCAAGTTAATAATTCGGCCCATAATTTTTAACAGTTTCCACTTTCGGGAATTACCCTAAAACTTATAAATGCATTTAAATGTAAGCAGTCTTGCCAAATTATTCATATTATATGAAAATTTTTGCCTGCGGCAGTTTACGTTTTAGTTATAAATACAAACAAATATCTTATCGGAAACTAATGAAAAAAATGTTTAAGAAAATATATTAACTATTTATTCTTGTGTTTTTTTGAGCATTTAGCCGTTTCAGACTTTTTTAGAGACCAATTTAGATTATTTTTTTCCTCAAGTCCTGGCACTACTGAAAGTAAGTATTAACGTAATATTCTGTATTTAACGAAACAATAATATTTAATAAAATTTTCTACGAAAATTTTCTATGAAATGAGAATTTAAGGAAAATTTTTTGTATAAATTCAATTTATATAAAATAATTTTTTTTAAAGAAAATTTACAAAAAAAAAAATCTATAACATAAACATTTATTTTAAATTTTATGCAAAAACTTTATAAAAATACCTAAAGCTACACATGCAAAATTTGCCATAAAATTGAGAAAATTCCCAAATATTTTTTTTACCCCCAATCATTGTCTATTATTGTATTTAATCGGACATATTCAGAAAAAAATAGTTTTAACTTTAGGATTTCTTCTTTAATATTTTCTGTCCAAACAAACTTTTCTAACCGACCTCCTATATACATGTAATAAATATCAATTTTAATCATATAAAATTTAATATAACGTTAATGGAAATGTATTATAATTAAAAACAACTCCAACTACTAACACAAACGTTAAAATGTTCTCTACTCTCTGACGTTTTCTTAAATCTTGACCGTTTTGTTGTTAACCCCAAAACAATGTATGTTGTGGCTTGTTGCAAATATTCTTATTTAAAGTGTCAATGTATTAAACATACATATACATAATTATGTATGTATATTTCTTTAATACCATACATATGTATGTATGTATTTAATGATTCTGCAAATATATATTGCATTTTGTACTTAAATCACTTAACATTTTATGCAATTAACTAAAAGACCTCTATGGTTTGATTAGTAGTAGTAGTACTAAGCAGCTGTAAGTTAAAATATTAGTTAGTAAAGGAAGTATGTGGATAACCCACCGATTACATTATATTCACAACTACACGTAGAAATATGTATTTGTTATATGGCATACTCTCTTTAAAATCCTTGATTATTTCCTAGTGCTGTTGTTGTTCTATGCAGTTACTAACGAAATAATCGTATCGCCTACCTTAACCATTTATATTATATTTCTACTCCAATCCATCTATTCATCCGTCCATTCAAGCATTTATTCAACTTTAGTGATTCGTATTTGATTTGATTTAAACAAATTTACCTTATGTTTTGTTATCATATTTTGCCTAAAGGGAGAGGAGTCTCTTAAAGTAAAAATGTTTTTACATTCCAGTAGCAGACATATGGTTAGCAATACATATACATAAACATCTATATAGATACACATATGTTTTATATTAAATTAGGGTGATACATTTATGAAGTTCACATTTACTTCTGTCACTGATATCGAAACGAAAAATTTATCGCTTCAACTGTCTATATAATAAATAAATTTTTGTCATTTTATTTGTAGTTTCCCGTAAATTCTGTAAATTGAAAAATTATAAAATTATAAATTATAAATTATAAATATAAATTATAAATTATAAATTATAAATTAAAATGAAATTATAAATTATAAATTATAAATTATAAATAAATTATAAATTATAAATTATAAATTTATAAATTAATAAATATAAATTATAAATTATAAATTATAAATTATAATTATTAATTAATAAATTAAATATAAATTATAAATTATAAATTATAAATTATAAATTAATAATTATATTATAAAATTATAAATTATAAATTTATAATTATAAATTATAAATTATAAATTATAAATTATAAATTTAAATTTAAATTATAAATTATAAATTATTAAATTATAATATAAATTATAAATTATAATATAAATTATAAATTATTAAAATTATAAATAAAATTATTAAATTATAAATTGAAAATTATAAATTAATAAATTATTAAATTATAATTATAAATTATAAATTATAAATTGATAATTAAAATTATAAATTATAAATTATAAGATTATAAATTATAAATTATAAATTATAAATTTATAAATTATAAATTATAAATTTTAAAATTTATAAATTAATAAATTTATAAATTTATAATTATAAATTATAAATTATAAAATTATAAATTATAAATTATAAATTAATAAATTATAAATTATAAAATTAATAATTATAAAATTATAAATATAATTATAAATTATAAATTTAAATTATAAATTATTAATTATAAATTATAAATTAATAAATTATAGATTAAATAAATTATAAATTATATTATAAATTATAAATTATAAATTATAAATTATAAAATTATAAATTAATAATTAATAAATTATAATTAAAAATTATAATTTATAAATTATAAATTATAAATTAAATTATAAATTATAAAATTTAAATATTATAAATTATAAATTAACATTATAAATTAATAAATTATAAATTGATTAAATTATAATTATAAAATTATAATTAATTAATTTATAAATTATAAATTATAAAATTATAAATATAAATTATAATTATTAAATTATAAATTATAAATTATAAATTATAATTATAAATTATAAATATAAATTATAAATTATAAATTATAAATTATAATTATAATTATAAATTATAAAATTATAAATTATAAATTATAAATTATAAATTATAAATTAAATTATAAATTGATAAATTATAAATTATATTATAAATATAAATTATAAATTATAAATTAATAAATTATAAAATTTATAAATATAAATTATAATTATAAATTATAAATTATAATTTATAAATATAAATTATAAATTATAATTATAAAAATTATAAATTATAAATTAATAAATTATTAAATATAGTTATATTATAATAAAATTATAAAATTAAATTATAAATTATAAATTATAATTAAAATTATAAATTTATAAATTATAAATTATAATTATAATTATAAATATTATAAATTATAAATTATAAATTATAAATTATAAATTATAAATTATAAATTATAATTTTAACTCCCTATTGTTTCGGTTCAAGTTCATTCATAATATAAGTATTTAAAATTAGATACCAAACATTATCCTTAAGGTTTAGTATTCGAGACAGTGGATGCTTCTGTAAAAAAAATTTAATAAGCCTGAGAAAACGCAAAAATATTTCTAATAATTTTGATAGAATTTATTCAAACAGTTTTATTGAGATAGAGAAAATGTTGCTTCAAAATTTTAGCAAATTTAATTCAATTTCAACGTTTTTGGAATTTTCAATTCCGTGAGATTATTGAGATTTTGAAAATAAGCAAATTTAAATTCATATGGATATGGAATTCCGTTTGTTTAAGCCAAATACTAAATCATTTTTACTCTGTATTTAATGCAATATCGCTGTGAGACGATTAGTTTTATTTCTTAGAATTGTTACCTCTTTTCCTTAAGAATTAATCACAGTTCATAGTTGTCGTAGTATTTCCCAAGTATTATTGATAATTGTTGTATGGTCTGGGTATTTGTTGGGCGTTTAGTTTTTTTTTTTTTTTTCATAATAACACACAGATATGCATAAGGATATCGCAATACATGGCAAATATATTAAAGGATAAAATAGAGAAAAGTTGAAAGATTCCATTTTATATACAATATTTAAATATATATGTTTATGTGCATACATATGTATATTAGTATGTATGTATAAGTTGATATTTATAAATAAAATATATTCCCTATCATCACCAAAACCTCTCTATTCACTTCTTTTGCTTCTATCATCGTTCTTTTAAGCTCAATTTTATTCTTGTCTGTCGCCAATATTTTAATATTGTTATGCCAGTTCGTTTTTCTTTATTTTCTACAGATTTTTCTTTAGTTTTTTTTTTTTCTATTCTCCTGTTGTTGACAACCATAATGCTGTTGCTCTTTGCTGTTACTGTCACTGTGTGTATATGTATTTGTATGTACATATGTTTGTGGTTGTTTTTGTTGTGCAGATAGTCCTCCTTTGTCCTCTTAACTGTCATTATCCTTATTTTTATAATTTGATTATATGGAATTTTCATTGTTCGCAGCAGCTTTGACATTAAGAAACAAGTCGTTAAAAGAATGAATCTAACTAAAAAAAATGTTTGTCTCTTGTTTTCTATTTTTTTTCATCTTCTTCTTCATTTTGTTCATTGTTCATTTAAATTGCGACTAAGTGAGTTTAAATGGAATATAAAACTCTTGTTTATGAACTGGGTAAGTATACGTTTCAAAAAAATAAAAAAAAAGTTAAATTAATGGAGAAATGTAGATGTTCTTTTTTATATTTTAATAGATGACATATGGTTAAAAATTATTAACAGTATATAGGTATGAAAAATATGTATAACAAATTATTTTATGAATGTGAAAATTATGTACAGTGGGTGTTAAATATTTAACATATCGCTAAACTAAGAATTGTGCACGAAAAAATTCTGTACACATTTTTCTTTATTATATGTATGTAGAAAAAATGCTTAACGGAATGCAGTTTGTTTATTCCTAAAAAATAAAAGAAGTTAAGTTGATTTCAAAACTGAAAGATTTAACTCAATCTACTTTAAATATTAAAAGAAAATCTCAACATGAAGATTTTAATAAAATTCACAATTTTTTTCCTTTTATGGAATGTAATTTAAAATTTTGCAATAAGTTTTCTACTTTAATGCTGTGAAAAAATCATTCCCATATATAGAACAATTTTAGAAATTTAATATTTTACAGTGGGCCAGAATAATAATAAATTTACATACCAGTTTTAAAATTCTAGAAATGCATTTTTACTTATAAATAGATAAAAAATAAATAAACGATATCATCGAAAATTCGGATATCATAATTTTCTTAAGGCTTAACTACATAGAATATTTTCGCTTCAACTGCGACTGACAGCTACGCAACGCATAAATGATATTAACCCAGTCGTTGCATTATTTTGCTGTTAACATTTTTTATAATAATATATGAAGATGTTAAAATTAAATTATGTGCTCAGTGAAAAAAATGCGATACAATGTACTTACGTACTTCGGTACTTCAAAGTTAAACAATTTTCATCTTTGAAGTACTTCAAGCAGAAGTTTGACGTATTGATTTGGTTCGGTTCCATATAAATGCATGTATTTTACAGCAGCTGTCAGTCGCAGTTGAAGCGAAAGTATTCTATGTAGTTAAGCCTTTACCCATTTAAAATCATTGTATGGACACATTACTGTTCTGTCGAAAAGTATCTTATAATTTTAGTTTCACTTTTTTTGTATATATGTATGTATCTAAGTTTGAAGACTTCAATTTAAATTTTAACAAAATTTCACTAAACAAGACTATCTATAAGTCAATATAGGAAAGAATTGAGTGATTAAATATCAAAACGAACAAAAGGCAGACATTTTAGGATTTCAATGAAATTCGCTACAGATATTAAGTATTGCAAATGTTACTCAAATCACAATTTTTCTTAGTAAAGAGTCTTCCTGGTTTCGTTTCAAAAATCAAAAAGCGGTTGAACTTTTTCCAAAATTAATCACACTTTATTGCTCATAACTTCTAAAGTATACATTGTATAATTCTAATTTTGATTTCATTTAATAGAAAAACTCATGGACTCTAAAAGGACAAGTAAAATATTTATATACTTCGAAAGTTCAAAGGTCAAAATTAATAATATA
>MINK01188383.1:0-16527 GCA_001735545.1 Phormia regina
TTTTTTGAGCTTCTGAAGCATCTTTAAGTCCTTATTTAAGTTAAATACTCTTGTTTTGGTATTTCGGATTAATTGACTTTCTACGTACGAAAAACTGAAGAAAGTCGAAAAGTGAGGAAAGTCGAAAATAGTCGGAAAATCTTTCATTCAAATATATTAGCACATCATCTAAACATTTATATCCTACACCACCATAGGGAATCACCAAAATGCGCATAAATACATGTGAATCTTAGTATTGACGTAAGCAATGGTGTAGGGTATAATATTGTTTTTTTTTTATTCTGTTTATCATTTCCAGTATCAAATAAACCTTATATAAGATAAATATTTGAACCAAATTTCATCTACCTAGGGTGTCCTTTTGAGTATTATTCTGCTTTCAACAGATAGACAGATAGAAGAACATAGGTAGATCGACTCAGATCCTAACCAGAACCCTAAAAATATATATCTTTAACGATTTTTTTTACATGTTATATACGGAACGACGAAATCAATATTCCCTCTACCTTTTTTTATAGTGGGTATAAAGTATTTAAGGAAAAAAGTTGCCGAAACACAATTAAACTTTTAATTAGATGAATTCTGGAAAAAAAAACACATACACATATTGTTTAAAAAAGTATACGAACTTCCTTATTAAAAAAAAAAAACCAAAATGCATATTAATACATACAAGCAAAAGCCATCTAATTCTAGCAATAATATTAAATAATACTCTAGTTGATATTTGATAAAAAAAATAATATTTATTTTTAATCAATAACAAAATACATCCCAGCAAAAACTTGATCAAGAGCTTCTTTTCACATTCTCACAACTTAAAAAGTGTGACCAATGACATCCATGGTTTAAAACAACAACATTTGCAGCTCTTTTTCACCATAAAGTACTTCCTTCCAATGACAACACAATGTTAAAATTCATGAGTTTTTCAGATCTTTGTTCAGTTCGATGTTTTGCTGGTATAAATTATAAATACCAACCATAAAGTATAATTAACACAATAAAAATATTAATCATACGTCTAGTAGTATAAACAGGAATAATCAATTAATTAATATTAATCATACGCCCTCATTCCTTTTTGAACTTATACAATACAGTTTAAAAATAAATTAAAGTATAAAACAATAATATTTTACTAGTTTTTAACTAACTTTATGATTTTAAAGAAAAGAAAAAAAAATATGTATATTAAGGAGACTCATTGGATAAAAAAATAAAAATAAAACCATAAGTCTTCCTAAGGCAATTAGCTGTCATTTTTAATATAATAAAAAAAAAGCTTAAAACAATTTCAACGTTTCTGTTCTAGGCATTTTTTAAATTCTTTTTTAGTTAACATTGTCTGTTTTTCAATTTATTATAAAAGCAACAATGTAAAAGATTGCAATGGAAGTGGCAGCATTAAACATGATTTTTATCTTTTAGTTTACAGGCATTTTTTTGTTTACTTCTTAGCTTTTTTTTAACAAAATGTCATTTACATTTAAAACTGTAGCACCAGTTAACCAACTGTAGTGATATCCTATAAGTATGAATATGTATATATAAACGTGGGTTGTTTTAGATATAAGGAGTGAGATCGAAATAATAATAATATACTACAGATCATAGAAAAATATAATTTTTATTATACCAACCACTATCTACACAGAAAAAAAATATTTCAAAAAGAAGAATTAAAAATTTTACTACAAAAATCTAGAAATAAAATAACTTTGATTAGTTTTTCAACAATTTTCAGGTCAATATATCTTTTTTTAAAAAAAAAGTATTAATAATGAAATCAATTATGGTAGTTATTAATATTATCATTTTGATGATTGGAGCAAAACCAATTAAAAATTAATAATATTAGCAATTTCGTAATTGAAGTCGATTTTTACTTTTTTCTGTGTAGGAACTTTTTGGTAACCCATCCGTTTTATATTTAATAGTTGTTTCAGCCATTTTTTTGGAACAGTGTGCCCATCTCCTTTTAAAATCATCGATATTTTGGAATTTTTCTTTTTACAAAAGTCCAATATCTTTTCACTGGTATATATTAGAAAATTGACCTCTCTTGGTTTGAAAACTATGCAATTGTTTTGATACTACCCCAGAGCATTCTTAAGTAGTAACATGATGTCAAGTAAGGCCAAAAATATATAGATATTTTTTGTTGTATCAATATTTATAGAGCTCACTGTAACAAATAACTTGCATCTTTTGTCGCAACTGTATAAATCTTGCCAAACCCAGAATTCTTTAGAAATTTCGATTGCTTTTCGGTCCTAACTTATCCCCAACATATCCTTGTATATTATCAATATAAAAAATTTTGGCATGAGAATTTTTGCATGAAATTTGACTTTAATTTCGTGCCCTATTCTAGGCTACTAAATTTTTTAGCAGAATTCCAGTTTTGAACATTTTCGAATTGATGTTTTCAACTCCGCATTAGCATTAATTTTTCGCACCAAATATTTTGAGTACTGAGTAGTTCTGAACAGAAATAATTTTCAACCAGATGTGTTTGAAATTCTTTTCAATATATTGTAAATTTTCTAGGCCTTCAAAATATTACGTCGACATTTCCATTTTGATATGCAGCTATTTTGTTATTTGCTAACATAAATATATATTTCCTATAACATATTATTTTCGTATTTTCCTTATATATTATTTTCTTAACGTTAGGATGACAATTTTCTGAAAACTATTAAATAAATAAAAAATTACTGAAACATTAATTTGTAAGTGTCAATGATCATTTGTTTTAGCTGCTATAAAATATATTACAATCCTTGAGATAATCTTAATTTTAAAATGAAAAATACTCTAAAATTGGCAACGTACATATGTATATGTTTTCCACAAATTTCATCTTCTACATCTTCTCACACCACCATCGTATCTTGAAAAGAATAAAGTATCATGCTCACGTATATTGCCTTGGCCGTGGACAATTTGTCTGTGTCACTTTTACATTTTCTATATTTGTTAAAATTTTTTATCTTGTTAAATGGTAGACAACAAGTAGGCTTTGTTTTTTTAGTCATGGTTTTAGCCATGACAAGCTGCCGCCGTTTAGTTTTAACTTTGTAGACAGTCTCTGGTACTTTACTTTTTACAATACATACATAGTATGTATAGAAAAGTAAAAAAATGTAAAATGTGGTTGAAAATATGTTTTTTTAAATAAAGTCATATATTTTAATATAATAACCGTTTTTTTTTCTGAATATCATTGCTAATGTATGCTATAGTGCTAAAGCTGCTGCTGCTGATGCTTCTGCTGCTGTTGTTGTCATTGTAATTTTGTATACAAATTATTGTTGCTCGTTTTATCTGGCTGCTGTTGTTGATGGTTTTTAATTGTTTATGTTGACTTTGCTTTGTATTTGTTTTCATTTTATTTTTTTCTTTTAATATGTAGGTTTGGTTTATTGTGTGTGAGTATGTGTTTTGTTTATTTAAGAGTTTTATGGGGTTGTCAGTAAAGAGAACATTCAAGTGCCAGTTTAAAGAGTGTTGTTTAGAGATAACCTTTAAAATGAAAGTAGACACAGTGGTTATTATAATTTTAGTTATTTATAGTAATATTTCAATGTTATAATATTTTTAAAATAATAGGGTGAATAAGAATATAATGAAAGTATTTTTAACTTTCAAAATATAGCAATCAAATCCAGTAAAAATGAGTGCAATTTTCGAGTAAAATTTGAAAATGAATTCATACATTTATTAGCTTCAAAGTAGCATTCTATTTAAAGTTCAGGTTATTACAAATATCTCTCCGCAATAAGGTACGCGTCAAATATAAGAAAAATATAGTTATTATTTTTTTAAGTCTTAGTTGCTTATGAATGAATTTTTTTGATTAAAAATTTTATAAAAATATTTATGATCAATATTTTTAAATTTAAAATAAAGAAATAGTACCTGCAGAAATCGAAACAACGCATTATAGCATAGAACTCGATAAATACTAGAAATAAATAACATAATAAATTATCTTCATCACAAGTGTAAATATATGTTTGTCATTCCGTTTGTAATTTATACAATATCTGAAATTTGTCCATATTTCTGTTAAAACAAGTTTTTACAATGCCCCAGTTATCACATATATATGTTTTATATATAAAATTTCAAGGAATATTGCTTAGAGATATTCTAATAGAAATAAGCAAAATCTTAGAAGCCCCTTATTATCCGAGATATCGCCTTAAAAATTAAAGAAAAAATATATATGAATTATAAATATTTAAAAAATTATTCCTAAATTTCCATTCAATGTCATATTTAGTAGATATTACTTTTAATAAAAAGCTGCAGTTAAAATTAGTTTTTTGTTTAAAAAACTTGACATTTTTTTAAAAACATCTTGTTCATTGACTGAAAAAATGGCTTTTTGTTTCATCTGGTAACTCTGTGTAATTGACTGTTAAAAATACTATGAAGAAATTAAGAAAACAAGCGAGATTGTTATATTCACATCGGCCGAAACTATGCACCCATCATCAACTTCTTGAAATTTTACGATACTTAAAGAGTGGGCAGTGAAGTAGATGGACCATGCCCATTTTTGTTTTTCAACTATATATTGACCATGGAACTATCTGTAAAAAATTTCGCTGTCGTATATGTTTTTTTTAGGAGAAATTAGCAGAATAGTATGAAATGAAGTTTAAAGGTAGTATGTTGCCCATAACTTTTTTGTTTATCAAACGATTTTTCTCACTTTTAATACCAAACAAATTCTAAATAAGATAAATATTTTAGCTAATTTTCATCCCCCTATATTGTCCCGTTCGAGCTCTATCCTGATTTCAACAGACAGACGGACTCAGCTTAATCGACTTAGAATTTAACCAAACCCCCAAAAAAATGTATATATAATTATAAATTTATCAATTCTAAACAAATTACTAACTAATAAAAGAAATTTAAAACCCGCTAGATTCAACTAAATTTATTGGCTACTTCAGTGTTGCCAGAACTTTTGAAAAATGAAGTTAAATTGGACCTTAAAAACGATCAGAAAAGGCTAAATGTCACACAAAATAAAGCCAGAAAAAGCTACTATATTCGTAGAAAGAAGCACCATAAGCGAAAATTTTCACTAAATATAAATAATTTAGATTTGTTGCACAAAATGGTACACAAAAATGTTGAAATTGAAGTGATCTTTTTAAAACAATATTAGCCAAAATATATGTTTTTTTATTCTAGACATTTTTTTTCTACTAAAAAATTATAAGCAAATAAAATATAAAATTATAATATTTACTCTTCTCCACTTACAAATATTTGAGTTTTAGGGATAAACATAAATCATTTTTTATAATTTTTACTTAAGTAAACGTTCTCACTACCATGCCATCATCTTTAAATATTTGACTAAACTTTGTTTAGCTGAGAGTTTATTTAAGACAAACAGACACTTGGTAATTTTATAAACATTTGTAGGAGTACGTATGTGTGCATATTTACAATAAAGTATAACAAATTGTTATTAACATTTAACCTGTTGCTTATGACCTCGTACTGCTTTCTAATAAACTGAACAAACAGAAGCACACGCACACACAGATTTATATATATAAAAGAAAATAAGATTAAAATAAAATTATTCAGACTAGATTTTAACAATATTCTCACAAAACAACAATAAATATACACATACTTCCGTTAATGAAAAGTCAAGGAAATCTCATCTTTAACACAACACTACAGTTAACAATGACCTTATCCCGGTAAAATAAAAACGTGACATAGAGTTTAAAATACATACATACACATACATATACTATATATGTATATTAAGGTTGTAGTAGAATTGGAAAGTAAAGAGAACAATTTATTAAAAAATAAGAGAGTAAAGAGTATTATGAATAGTAAATAAACACTTGTTGTGCGCATTTAAAATAAAGCAACAAACTGTTGCTTCAACATTTACCTATATGTTTAGGTAAAACTTCTTCTCATACACATACACATACCGTACAGTATACATGCCTATTTTGCTCATTTGGTATTGTTTTACATACATATGCATGACTTGATTGCTCTCTTTTATGTGTAAATGTATATGTATATATTTATAAAGGTTTGTTGTATTGTTCTTTCATTTACTTATAGGTTGTAGTCACATTTGAAGCCAAATATGTATCTCCCGATGATGCTACTGGCAATTTTGAGCCAACAAATTTGGTACGCTCTATACAACAGCAAAGCATAAGTTGCAGCAGTCAAAGTTTAGATGATGATCAACAGATGCTACTTGACATCGAACAGAACATAGCGAACCTGGAGCGGAGTCTAAATAAAGGTGAATAAATAAATGAAAAAAATAAAAAATAAATAAATGAAATAAAAACAAAAAAGTAACGCAAAAATATATAACGTAAAATTCCTAGAACTTAATATTTTTTCTATTTGTACTACAATAAAAAAAAGAAAGATACATAAAGGAAATAAATTGTGGCATACTTTAGGGTAAAAGTAAATAAAACAAAATATAAAATAAAATAAAATTAAAAACCTAAATAAACAAAAGAAAAAAATAAAAAAGTAAAACAAAAATTAAAACTACAAATAGAGTGAATTTTTAGCATTTTTTTTAACTAAAACACATTTTTTTAAACATATATTATGAAAAAAAATTTAAAACTAAAAAGTAAAGCATATCATAAGGCTACAAAACAAATTAAAAACAACTAAAATGTGTTGTGTATTTTTACTAACAAATATTCCAAGTGTCTTAACAAATTAAATAACAAAAAATCTAAAGCATATACTTAGGAGGTTTATAAAATATTTACTTGTTTTATGTTTATTTTCTAAGAATTTTTCCAAGTGAAAGTGTTAAAATATTATAAATAAATAAACAAAATATGTTAAACTTGAATGCATCATATCTGAATTTATGATTTTCAATAGTCACTTTGACTTATGCCATATACAATAGATTTTATTTTCATTTCTAAGGATTAAAAGATTTATTTAACAAATAAATTGTAATTTAAAAAATATATATTAAGTGAAAAGCCTAGATAGAATATATTGTGAATAAAATTATTCTTTATTTAAAGTGAAATATAATGCTAAAGTGCTTTAAATATTAAATAAAATTAAAATCAAATAAAATAGTTAATAAATTAAAAATACTTTATTAAATAAATATTAACAATATTTTTGACTTAAACCAATAATTCTCATAAAATAATTATTCATCAAATTGAAATCTATATAAAACTAAATTTAATTGGAATTTAATCTTTTACAATTCTTTCAACAATTACTTTAAAAAAAAAATATGAATATTTCATAAAATTATAAATAAATATAAACTAAGTTCCTTAAACATAAAACTCAAACCTTTTGCAATAAAATTAAATAAATTTTGGTCTCATTAAGACTGATTGAAACTATATTCCTATTAAATTTCGAAATATTTAAAAGTTTATTTAAAATTATTAACATTAATATGAAGTAAAATATATTAAAATCGAAATGAAAATTAGTGATAGTGTAAACCAACTTAACTTTTTGCCTTGACATTTAAAATAAGGCGATATAAGTTATTTAGGATTACTGAGCTGCTAAAAAATAATATAAATTAACTTTACATGGACAACAATAAACTGATACCTTGAACATGGATAGAAAAAGAGGTGAGTGTAAAGTAGGGTTGTCAATTATTCGACATTGAAGTTGATCGAATAAAATTTTATAATTTTTTTAAATTATTCAATAGATTTTTTAATTATTCGATCACATGAATAAACTTTGAATTTCCTTCGTTTATTCCAACGAATGAAGAATAAAGTAAATTGTTCGAATAATTATTTACAAGTTTAAAAAAAAAATGCAAAAGCTAAAATTTTTCAATTAAATTTTTGGTTTTATAAATATAAAATAGGACTAACTGTTTTTTTTCTCTAAATGCTTATATAAGCGTTTTGGCCAATATCTGGGATATAACGAATTATTTATTCCAGAAAAAAATTTTAAGTAAGATTTTGAATTTTTCGTGCAAGAATAAAGTCGCTAGCTTGAGCCGAGAAAAGCCTACAACAAATACGATTTTTTGGGAGTATCTACGATTTTTTGCCGATATATCAGTTATTTATTAACCGATTTTTCTCATTTTTATTAGCGATTTTCTATGGAATATTTCCTATAACTCGATGTATAAAACATTTATATCCGATAACTGGGGCTTTCTGATTTCAACAGACAGACGGACATCTTTATATCGACTCCCCTATCAATAAGGATCCAGAATATATATACTTTTTGGGGTCAAACGGAATGACGAACTTACATATGTACACCCTTTACACCTGTGGTGAAGGGGAATAAAAATAGGGTAACGAACTTCATTTGCTTATAATCAGGTTAATACCTTAAAACTTTAAACCAGGGTCAGCTTGAGAAATGCAGTCTTTACACATCTATGTTTGTTTATCTAGTAAATAGTTTGTTCTTTAGACTAGTTTATAGTAATGTCTTAGATTGTAGTCGAGGCTACTGACTAGACTGTAGTCGGTACTATTGACTAGATCTGGGGTTCTCACTAGATTTTGCTTCGCAACCCCATTTTAAAATTGCGATGGAGTCGCTATCCACTACAACTTTAAAAATCAAATAAAATGTTATATAAAGATAAAATAGTTAAAACCTAATATTAACATTTTCGAAATTATGTTTTTTAAATGAGATCATTAATTTAAAAGCGTTTTTCTTATAGATCATATCTACTATTATTCTTTGCTTCCAGAAACTACATCAAAATGTTGATAAATTTCGTTATATTTTAGCAGAAATATTTTTCAATCTGTTGGTTCAAAATTAAATTGAACACATGGATTATATTTTCTACATAAAAAATTCTTGGCGCCATTGCACAGTGCAGCCAGAATTACATATATTTTACAAATATCTGTAATTTTCAATCGGTGAAATTGGTATATGCGTAGCAGAGGTGTGTAGAATGTTAAGTTTGGAGGGGAAACCTAATAGAATACTCAAAGGCCGAGCTAAGGGAGCTCAAATTAGGGTTCCTTTGATATATAAAATTTGTAATCGCTTGCCAAATTTTTGTTTCCGGTCTGATTTAATATATTTTTATATATTCTTGTTTTCAAGTTATCTAATTTTTTTAATACATACAAATTTTATATTCTTCTGAAAGATATCTTCACAGTTATGACTTTCAAACAGAAAATAATTTCAAACACCCAAGCGGGCAAGGTACACATTTTCTCGAATTTCACTATATATTATAAAACTTCCTTAAAATTGTGATCTTTGTATGTATTTTTGTCAGTTTTTCTGACAATTGTTTGTCTCTGCATTTTTTGGTTAAAAAAAAAAAACACTTATTTTTCTTCTTAGGTTTTATTTGGAATTTTTATAGTCGGGATTAATTATATCAGAATTTTTCCTTATTTCCACATCACTTGAATCATTAAAATCACTTAAAAATTAAAGGAATTGAATGATTTGCTGGAAATTTCCAGAATTTAAGAATAACTTACAGGTTTTCCAGTTTATCGTAACATTAAGAAATTTATTTAAATCTTTAGAAAAGTTTTTTTTTTTTTCAAATACAACTGTGGCTTTATTATCTGCAAAAGTCTTTAACAAAAATAACAAAATTTTCAATAATCACAAAACTTTTTACATTTTTAATGTCTAAAAGGCATTTATGTAGCATATAATTTAACAAAAATTTATTTTGAAAAATTATTCGATTAATCGTTAAACATTTATCGAATATTTTTTTATTCTTAATCTAAAATTTCGAATGATTCCTGTCCGTATAACAACCCTAGTGTCAAGTCATTTTTATCATTCGAATTCATGACGTTTTCTCGCGAAAAACTATTGAGGTATATGAGGGAAATAAATATTGTATAATTTGCAATATGCTCCGAATTATCTGAAAATGAAAAATTTTTAAAAGTGATGTTTTTATACTAAAAATAGTACTTATCCTTCACTTTTAGGTGAAAGTTTTTTAATTAAAATTTCAAAAGATAAGGGTTTATAAATAGTTAATAAATAAATGTTAAATTGTTATAGATTTGCATACCATAGCCAAGATCGCTCTAAAATGGTGAATTTTAAAAAAAGAGTGAATCCATATCAAAGCGGACAAAAATAAGATATTTTCGGATATGATATCTCCGATTTCAATGAAATTCACTACATATATTAACTATTGCAAATGCTACTCAAACCACAGTTTTTCTGTGTAAAGAATCCTCCCGGTCCAAAAAAATATGACGTTTCAAAAATCAAAAAGCGGTTGAATTTTTTTCCAAAAGTAAACACACTTTATTGCTCATAACTTCTAAAATATATACTATACAATTCATAATTTTATTTCAATTAATAGAAAAACATATTGACTCTAAAAGGGCGAATAAAACGTTTATATACTTCGAAAGTTCAAAGGTCAAAATTAATAATATAAATATTAAAGCGTAATAACTCTAAAAACGGTACTTCAAAATTCTTAAAAAATACATATACTGATAATGAAACTCTTCTCTATATTTCTACAAAATTTCAAGTTGGAGCCTCTATTGGTAAAGGATTTATGAAGCAAAATACAAAAAAAGGAAATTTTTTGTATTTTGTATGTAAACTTTAAATGAAATTAAAATAATATAAATTTTATCTCGAACCTTGCACAAAAATTGTTTAGAATTTTGTATAGAATCTAGGAAATTTTTTACAAAAATTTTAGAACACAAATTGCGGTTACAAGTTAAAAAAAAAAATACAATAAATAAAAAAGATAACCCACATTTGTAGAGAGTTATAAGGACTGTGTTTTTAAACTTTTTAAATTTTTTTCATTTTTGTTTTTGAATCAAATTAATAATGAATTTTGGCGATTTTTTAAAAAAATTTTATACCCAAGAGGACCAACTTTGCAGCATCACCCCTCCTTCTCAGACCCGCTACAAAATTGTCCTCCTCCAAATCAATTGCCATACACCTCGGGATTGTCCATGTGAAATACATGTTCAAATACATCCAGCAGTTCTAAAGTTACAGAATTATTTACACAAGAATTTTGAATTAATTATTTGATGAAAACAACTACATACACACCATTTCAATTCTTATATCATCAAATTCTTAAATTGAATAAAAATGCGTTTCAGTTGATTATAGTTTTAAAGAAGATTTTTTTTTTTGAATAAAATCCAGCTATTACATTTTTTTTCCAACTAAAATAGAATCACTGCACTTATTACATACCACCAACATAAATATGTCCTTAAGCTAGAAAATGTTCAAGAAAATCCATTGAAGAATTACAAATGCTAAAAATGTTTTAAATGGTAACATAACGCTGGAAAAACTGTAGGATTTAATTAATTTTTGTACATTTTCCTACTGTTTTGTATAAAGTTCAAATGCCTAAAAGTATGCATTATGGCACAATCACATATTGTAAACATCAATAACTAATATAAACACATAAAACGTAAATATGTTTTAAATAAAAATTATAGAAATATTAAATAATTTGTAAATATATTTGTTATAACCAGGGAAACCACAATATGCTCTAAAAAATTAGTCTTATGCGCATTAAATATACAATAAAAAGCGAAAAATATGCTTTAAAAATGAGAAAATATGCTCCTATAAAACAAAGATTACTTTAATTAATTTTTTATCAAAATTATCATATTGATCCCTGATTTGATCTATAATTTAGGGTTTCTCACAAGATATTGCCTTGCGACCCCTTTTTGACATTGCAATGGAATCGCGACCCACTACAACTTTAAAGATCAGATGAAATGAAATTTATATAACATATAACGTTGATATCTTTAATTTACGAGTGTTTTCGGGTAAAACATATTCAATATCATTCTCTGCTTCGATTCGAAACAAAAATAGTTTATGATGATGGAAATAGTTTATGTAGCCAATAAACAGATAAATTTCGCTATATTCCAACTGAAATACTTTTAAGTTATATTTTCCTTTTATAGACCACAAAATTCTTTCCGAAATAAAAGTTTGTGTACTCGAAATTTTGAAGTCACACCCTTCTAGCAAATGGTAACAAGTTATTTATTAAAAGGTCGTTGAAGCGAAAAAAATTGAACATTATCGAAAATCTTTCGAAATATTTATAACTTCTAATCGACTGGTTGGTCTTGTGTGAAATTCGGCATATTAGTAGCAGAGATGTGTACAATGGCCTCTCTGGGGAATACCTTTGACATATACAATATTTAATTGCTTCCCAAATTTTTGTTTCTCGTCTGAATTTAAATATTTGTATATATTCTTGTTTTCCGACCATTTGTATTAATTTTTTTTCTTTATATTGTTAAAGAACAACATTTTTTTCGAATTTGACCAACCTTTTTGACTTAAATCTAATTTCTAGAATCCCTAATCACGAATCTGAAAACGGAATGCAGTTCAAGAATCGATAATATGCTATTAATCAAAATCTATGGTTCTATATAGATTTTATAGTCGGAAATATGAACAAACCTATTGCTTAATGAATGTAGCTCTATAAAGATCACAATGATATATTCGAATAAGTTTTTCCGAGATTTCGTTGTTACTTTTCATTCTCTAGAGTACTTTCGCTTTTATATGGAACTTAGCTAAATCAGTACGTCAATCTTTTGCGTGATGTACTTCAAAGATGAAAAATATTGAACTTTGAAGTAACGACGTACGTAAATACATTTTGTCTGTTGATTTATTTTTATTTTAGTATTTTTTTGATGAGTCGGACATTTTTATTTGGAATTCATTATTTCAACTGAAAACATAATTTAATTTTTGCAGCTATATATTTTATTATGAAAATTTTTTATAACGAAATAGTGCAGAGACTGGTTTAATATAATTTATTCGTTGCGTAGATGTCAGTCGCAGTTGAAGCGAAAGTATTCTATGTAGTTGAGCCTTTATAGCGAAAGCAATTTTATCGTAACTGACATTTTTCATTTTCGCGATTAGGACTCAGTATACTTTCATTCAAAAATATTGTTTATACAGACATAAACTAAATCATAATTTTTTAAATCTTTGGTTCTTACAGACTACTTCTTAATGGTATCTAGCATTGGGCATATTCCTTTTATTGCACACTACTTTTATTTAAAAAAAAGGTAAAAATTAAACAAAAAATAATTTAGGGGGCTTATAAATTTGTTGTATTAAATTAGTTAAACTTCACTTAAAATATTGGTTTACAAAAAAAATTCATTTGTACTTTAATTATTTTTGTTTAAACTTAAATTTCGATATTAAAAGCATTTTAACGGGTATTTTCCTATAAAACGCACTTAAGGTTTTGGGCCATTGTAGCATTATATAATGTGTGGATGATCCTTTGTTATGGATTGTTTGCTAAAATACGATCTGGCATTGATTCCACTAATTTTTTAGCAGATCGGAATTCATTTCCTCCAGACTTGTTTAAATTTTATTTCAGCTCTGTCACAGTCTTTATACCTTCATTCTGGGCATTATTTGCATAAACTTACGGGCCATGTATCCCCAAGTTTCCTTGGTTAAGTCCGGACTACAAGCCGGCCATCCAAATAAAGGAATGCCATGTTCATTGAAACCAAGATTTCGATTGCTTAGAAACATGGATTGCAGAAATTATCTTGTGGAAAATGCAATCTTTCAATCCATTTTTCGTCCATAAAAGAGAGAATAAGCATCTTCCACACAGTTTCGTTTCATCCGAACTATTCATTTTGTCGGAACAAAATAAAATTTTCGACTTGCCAACTGCAGAAAACGCTGCCAAACATAACACGCCACCACCGAATTACGTTTTGAACATCCGACATCTTTAGATTTAAATCGGCCAATACGCATGATAGTGAGTCCGGACCGTCTAAATTAATTTTTTTTCCACTCATCTTCCATTTCATATATTTTCTTGCGAATTTTAGACGATTTTCTTTAATGGTGTTTTTATAGGCAATTGGGTTTACATTGCGTGCTTATATCCATTTTATGTTTCATCGTTTTCGTAAAATGTGTGCAACGTGTTTGGAAGTCATAGGAAGATTTAATTTATTCCTAATTATGTGTGGAATTCAATTGTGCGGGTTGCTTCGTTGTTTATTAGATTAAGTTGTCTTCTTTGTTAGTCTTTGTATTACCCTTTGTTGATTTGCGAACTCCATAATTTTGACCTTTCTTAAGAAATTTCCGCACCCACACTTTCCGAACGACCCGATTTTACGTCCAATTTCTCTATTCTGGAGCTCCTGGTCGTGAAACAAATTTAATTGAATCTTTCTTGATCGGACAAAAAAGTTCCCTAGGCATCTTTAAAAGTGAGTGAAATTTATTGGATTTAAAATAGGAAAAGTTACACAGGTAGAAACTACTCTTTGGTTGAAAAAAACCAAACTAAAATTGATAATATTTTATTTTGGTCACTTTTAAAACAAATTTCAGTGCGCGTTATACGAATCTTCCACTTAAAATAGCACCAGAACATTTGATGCATAATTAAGGCAAACAAACAAAAATAAGAAAAATAAATTGGTTTACTTTTAAAAAGTACCGTTAAGTTCTCCCATTAAAATATGTTAAATTTTGCTTTGGATGAGACAACAAAGATATAACAAAAATACAGAAAAAAATTAAGTGCGTTTATAGGAATATGCACCGGTTTATTAAAGTTAATTAATTTAAAAAATTATTATATTTTTCTAATTTTTTATAATTAAATTAAATTTGAAAAATATTTCTTAAGATAACAAACTATTCTTAAAATGTCAAAATATGCCCTATAAATAACAAAATATGCTATAAGTATGCACTAACAATCGCCAAATGCAAAAATATGCAATNNTCAATGACTTCATTCAACGTGCAGGAAAAAACATGCAATTGCATATTTTGGTTTCCCTGGTTATAACGTAATGAAATAAAAATTGTTTTAATAAATATATTTGTTTACAATTATTGATATATTAGTTATGTTTGTATTTTTTTAAAACATATCTATATATATATATTAAAAATGGGATATATACACATAAGCATTACTATACAACTAAATTTCAGTAATCATATACAAATAGTTTATTTTAACAAAAATATTTTATAACATGATATAACTTTTTACAAATTTTTTTTAACAAAACTATTTCAAAGATATTTTTTTCTAAAAGAAAAAAACAAACAAATTTTCTTCTAATATTTAAAGAAAAATATTTCTTAATAAAAATATTTGCATTGAAATATTATTATATGTAATACTTAGTAACCTTATTTTTATACCTAACAAAACAATTTTTTTTTCTGTTTGCCTTAAAGTAGGCTAAGAAAATATGACTTGTTAAGCAATAACAAGTATGCTTCCCTAAACAAGAAAAAAAAGCATAATATTTTGTAAATATGTAAATATTTATTTAAGAAAATGTAGTCATGTGTAAGATAAAAATAAAAATGAAAATGAATTTTAAATTGGACATTAGTCAACAGATTTAAAGCAACAAAATAGAAAAGAATATATAACAATAATTTAATTTATTTTGTAGTGAACAGTAAGTAGCGTAAAAGTGTATAAAAGGGTTTATTATACATTAAGCCTTTAATATTTCTAAAAGCTCAATATAAAAAAATTTCAAATATTAAGTTATTTAAGGCAAATATTTTTATTTAACTAAAGGTTAGATACTAAACATAATAATATAATAATGTTATTATGTAGATATAACATTTTTTTATACAAACAAATAAATATATACATATGTACATATATGCAAATATTTTGTCATTATTAATATTGTCAACAAAGGCATTAGTTAAACAACATTACTAAATTAAATAGAAAAAATATTTCCTTTTTGTGTTATATTTTCTTTTTACTTTTTTATAAATGCAAAACTAAAGTTTAAAAAAAATATATATAGTAATGAAACAAATAACTTTGCTAGAAATAAAGAAATCTCAAGAGATTTAAAAGGAAAACATGTGAACCAAATATAAAAAAAGAAAAAAACTGAACAACAAGGAAATTAAATGGAATAAAACTGAAAAAGAAAGAAAGAAAAAAAAAACAAATTTAAATCTGTCAAAAATTTTTAGCAGGAAAAGATAAATAGAGTACAAAGTACACTAAGGACTGAATTTACCAGCTTAAACAAAAATTGAATTGCTTTAAGGGATTCCATAGAGATTTCGGTATTGCTTTGGTTTATTATAAATATTTTTTTCATTAGTTGTTTTTTCTGCTAGACTGTTATGTAATTATAATCTTTTAATAATACAACAAACTAGCAGAACTATGAAACTTTTTGTGTGTACTTTAAGAGTGTAAACCTTGAAATGAATTAATTTATATTTTAACTTTTATTAAAAAGACTTATAAACTAGATTAAATAAAGTTCACTGAAATATAAAAAAACATCATCATTACAAATTGCGATAAAGCATAGTACGGAAAAATTCGGATTACGAATTTAATTTTCAGTTTTTATTCGCTCTTTT
>MINK01188384.1:5051-16465 GCA_001735545.1 Phormia regina
GACCCCAAACACACCTCTAGGGTTGTAACCGAGTGGTTACAATCCAATGAGGTACGTCTGTTGAACTGGCCTGCCCTATAACCAGATCTCAATCCCATAGAAAATCTATGATAAATAGTAGATCGCTAAATACGGACTCAAAATTACACCTGAAAGGAAGATTTATCGGCTACGGTTATAAGGAAATGGCAAAATATTTCAAAAGAGACTATTGNNATAATACCTAAGTTTCCATTGTTTTGTCAGTACCATATTTATGAATAATTTTATTTTGTATTATTAGAATTTAATTATTTATGTTCTTAATTTTTGTTTATTAAAGTAAATAAAATTATATACTTCAAAAATTGAAATATTTTTTGAATTTTGTTTCATTTATAAAAAATTAGGAAAAGTTTCCATTGTATTGTCAAACACTGTATATGAAAATAATTCACGAACATGATTATATTAATTACTAAAAACTGTAAAAAAAAATTAAAAACGAAAGAATATTTTCAATTAAAAAAAATTAATTAAATCAATCAATCAAGTAGATGATTAAATGAATTAAAAATGTGTATAGGAAATAAAAACAAACTAAAATTGATTTTTGCTTTATTTTTTCTTGATTTTGATAAAAATTTAAATTGAAAAAAAATATTTTAATAATTTTTTTCTGTTTATATGAATCTAGTTCATAAGAGTTAAAGAAAAATTGATTTACTTTTATATCCCTTACCACACGTGTAAAGGCTATAAATAAGTTTGTCATTCCGTTTGTGATATCCATAGTTTTCTTCGAGGGGCAAAAAAGTTGATATTTTCTGGATGAATTATCCGTCCATTTGTGTGTCGGTTGAAATGGCTTTTATGAACCCCCATGATAACTGTTATATATAATATATATGATTGCAAATCCTTTCGAGTATTATGCTAATGAAATTCAGCTAAATCGGTTTATAAGTAGTAGATATATGCTTTAAAATTTGCTATATACTCATAAAATTGTGAAAACTCTTTTTTGTCAGAGTCTCTTTAGAAAATTTATTTGTTAAATTGCATTTATACTCATATAGCAACTGATAATGCTAAACTGTTTTGTAAGGAAGAAAAAAAAACATAGTTTTGTTGCATTTGTTTCTTATAAAATATATTTCAAATGACAGCATAATTCGTTTTTTCTTCAAAATTATTTGTAATATTAAGAAATAAAGTATATATGTAATGAAAATCGATCGTTTTCAAATCGAATTGATTTGAAAAGTTATGATGAATTTCGATCGATTTCAAAAATCATTTTTGCGACAGTGATTTATTTTAATTTAAAAAATGTAGTTCATGTTAAAAATTATTAACTAATTTTAGATAAATATAAAAAATTTGGTACAAATATTTAATAAAAAGTGATTAAAATCTTTTTTATTAACATTCAAAACGATAAAATACAAACATTACATATTTTTTTCAAATTGAAATCGATTCTTTTTCAAAGTCGTTTTCTATCACATACCTGATAAATAAATTTTTTAGAAAGTAGTAACCATTTTAAATAACATGTAAAAAATATTTTATGTCCTAAATTTTTTTTTTTGGAGTTCAATTGCTAATTACTATAAAGGTTTCTATAAAAGCTCATAAAAATGTCATCTCGTAGATAATAATTTTGTATTTTGTTTAGCACAACTATTAAATGTTTGTTTTTGAAAATGTTTATGTTTCCCTCTAATATAAAATATATGTTTTTGACTATAGTTTGATTTCATACAACTATTGTATTTTTATTTTTAGTCTTATTTGTTTTCTGCATAGTTTTCTTGTAGGCAAACATATATTAATAAATTTTTATATCTGAAATATTTTTTTGCAATATTCTCAATAAACAAAGGATGTAAAAAAATTTTAAAAATATTCAATATTGCAAACTCGGGGATTATATATATGATAAAAATGGTTTATATATATGATAAAATGAGGTTATTTAATGATAAAAATATTGTGAAATCGGAAGATATATTACAAAAGAAAAAAAAGTTATAAATATGATTAAGCCCAATCATTCAATGATGAGAAAATATTAAATGGAATCAGAATAATGATTACATACAAATATACTTATTTTAACCTAGAATCATGTATTATAATCATAATATGTTGCTCTCAGTTTATGGTCATTTGAACCATTTATTTTTTTTCCTAACAAGAAATAAACCATTATATCATCAAAAACGATATTTTTAAAATGCTATAAAATATATATAATAATACTAATATAGCTCTAATTCATGATTGGGCAAAATTTCATGTTGGACAGTAATTTAGTTTAGTTAAATTTTGTGTATAAAATTTTATTTTATTGTCTATAAAAAAAATTTTTGGTAAATATTTTGCTTCTTAACTCCTAAACCAATAGAGTCTCCATTGTGAAATTTGGCAAAAATATAGGGAAAGAGTTTCATTATTAATATATTTATTTTTTTAATACCATCTTTTGAGTTTTTAAGCTTTGATTTTTATATTATCAATTTTGACCTTTGAACTTTCGAAGTATATAAATATTTTACTTGTCCTTTTAGAGTCACTATGTTTTTCTATTAAATAGAAGTTATGAGCAATAAAGTGTGATTACTTTTGGAAAAAAAAAAAAAAAATATTTAACAGCTTTTTGATTTTTGTAACGTCATAGTTTTGGACCGAGATAATTCTTTGCTTAATAAAATTGTGATTTCAGTAACATTTGCAATACTCAATATCTGTATCGAATTTCATATTTTGCGTTATATCCTTTTGATGTGACCAAAATAATCAACGTAGTAGATCAGGCGCGGATCCTCGAGGAGGGGGAAAAAAGACAATTTCCCTCCCCAAAATAATAATTGGAAAACAAGTGAGAAAATTTTTCAAGAAGTCAGTTTTTCGCGAAGTACAATCACATTTCACATATGGAATTGCTTGGATTACTGCGTGAACTTAATTTTTTGCCATTTTACAAAACAAAGTCGGTGGAGCATTAAAAGTAAATTGAATACAAAAATTGTATGGACTGTTTGAAAATCATGCAAAAAATTGCTCTTTCATTGAAATCGTGTACAACATATACCGTTGTATACGACTTAAATTCGATTAATTCGTTTTGGGTTAATTTCTGAATAAGATTTTTATTTTCAAAAATAAAATTTGTGATCTTCGAACAAATTGAAAAATTAAATTTGCAAACAAAAAAATAAAATTCGTTTTAAAAATTAGGATTAAATTCAGTTATAAAAATTATGTTCCAAAGGAATCAAAAAAAAATAAGCGTTCTTCCTACTCTGGTGAAAAAACTCATTAAAAAGTTACATAGAAAAATTTAAAAATAAAAAACTAATTTTTTTTTTTTGCAACTTGAAAATGAGTATTTTGACTAAATTATGAATAAAATCAAAACTTGTGCATTGATTTAAATCAAATATATTTTGTTTTATTTGCAACATATCTATCTTTTTGATTAAGGAATAAGAACTTGAATTTTTGATGTTATCGAATTTTTTAGATTTTTTGAAAAAATGTTTTTTCCAATTTTGTATTATTATTTTTTCCAAAAATGGGCTGAATATCTCCATAACTGTTTAGCGTATTAAAAAATAATGTAAGAAAGACTTAAGGATCATTTTAATAAGATTTTTTTGATATATTTTTGAACAAAATCAGACTAGTAGTTTTCGAGTTATGCTTTAATATGTACTGCAACCTCCTTAATTTAAAAAATCGCGTTTTATCACGAAAACTAAAGTCAATTCGAAAAAAGTGGATTAGAGGCTTAGTAATTATGAAAACCGGGTATTCCAATTATTTAACATACCTCGTGCCGATGAAATTTAGTTTCATTTTGTAACTCTGTGTAATACTTTTACTTGATATAGTTGTAAAAGTGGACTGTTTGGTAAAAATACTATTAATGTAATCGAAAGTAAAACTTATATCCAATATCTTCTGTATTGTCATCCTCATTTAATAATCTTTGTATCAGAAAAGAAATTAATTATATCATAAAATTTAATTTTGAAAATATGAATTATAATTTTTTTTTAATTATCTTCAATAAAAAGTGGTTTTAACGCAAGTATTTGTTTTTTTNANNAATTTTTTTTNTNNAANANAANANAACTAATCAAAAAAAAAAAAAAAAAAAAAAAAAAAAAAAAAGTATATCCTTCAAAGCTTATACATTTCCCTTTAATTTCCATTTAATCTTAGCAAAATAATTATGTCAAATGAAATTTGCCTTTTCATGGAATTTGTGTATTAATTCACAAAGACGAAGAAAAAAATTCTTCACTTAGGATGATATTCTAACAAACTTTATAAACAGTTGATTATGCTTAACTAAAGGAAATTCCAAGAAAAAATTTCTTTTGTTCATTTGTTTAAGTAAAATATTTGTAATTTACATTTTTTTTATATATTTCACTACAAACAAGATGTATTAGTTGGCTTATACTTGTAACTGAGGGAGTTTATATAATATGGTTTTTCTTTTTCATTTGAAATTAAAATGAAGGACATTTTATAAAAGGTTTTACAGTAGTAATCTTCACATATTTTAATTTTAAAAGCTTAAATAGGGCTATTAAAGGGTCTGCATAAGTTAAGGAAATTTTAAGTTTAATTTAAATGTTAAAAGAGCATAAAATTCTTAGTAACTAAACACTTTGAAGTTTTAAATTTAGTTTAAATTTTAAAAGAATTAATTGTAAATAGAATTGTATATAAAAAGTACAACGTGCGTATGATTAATATTAATTATTACAGTTTTTAAAAAAGCTTTTTAACTCCCTGAATATTTGATTGTATTTAAATGTAGTGTAAGAATGATTTGTAGATAATTTTAATTATAATGTGGTATTATTTTTTGGCATAAAATTAGAAAAGTAATTTTCAACATAGGCTTCAATATTTGGAGTAACCTACTTAATTTTTCAAATCCCAATTTAACGTAGGACTAAACTCAAAAAGAAGAGAGTAGAGTCGGTAATTGATATCAATCATTAGCTTTAAGAAACTTTAAATAATAAAAAAAAAGATTTGATTAAAATTGCAAAATAGTTTAGGTAACTAATATCAATCATACGCCTTGATGAACTTTAAATAATTATTTTAAATTTAATTAAAATCTATAAAGAAAATAAAATAGATTATAAATAAAAATAATTAAATAATTTTTTGTTAATTTGTTATAAAAATATTGTAAAAAAAAATAATAATTTTGTATAAATTTTATTTTAAAATTTTTAAAAATTTTTTAAAAATATTTTATTATTCTTTTGTATGAAACAAATAATTTTCAAAATTACTTTAAATTCCATTTAATTTTATGCAATTTATTTGGTTAAGCTCTTGCAATTACAAAAGGAGTTATGAAGCAAAATATAAAACAAGTCGGTAATTAATATCAATCATACGCTTAGAAGAACTGTTATTGAAAATGATAAAATTAAAGGGAATTAAAAATGTTTTATTAAGAAAATTAATTATATATTTCAATTTAAATTGCACAATAGTTTTGGTAACTAATATCAATCATACGCTTTAAGAAACTTGAAATAATTATCTTAAATTTAGTTAAAATCTATAAAGAAAATAAAATAAATAAAAAAATTATAACATAATTTTCATTAATTTATTATAATTTTAAAAATTTCTTATAAAAATGTTGCCAAAAAATTAATTTTGTATAAATTTTATTTTAAAATTTTCAAAAATTTTTTAAAAATATTTTATTATTTTTTTGTATGTCACAAATAATTTTCAAAATTACTTTAAATTCCATTTAATTATATGAAATTTATTTGGTTAAGCTCTGGCAATTACAAAAGGAGTTATGAAATAAAATATAAAACAAGTCGGTAATTAATATCAATCATACGCTTAGTAGAACTATTATTGAAAATCTTTAAATTAATACTGAAATTACTACCGAATTGATTGAGAAACCCCATCATGTTTACTTGACTACTTTTTGCTTATTAAGTATAATAAAATATTTATCATACGCCCTCGAATTTATAGTTATTTCAATAGTTTTTGTTTATCATAATTTCTTTCTATGTATCTCCTATTTACCTTCTTATCATATAGTTTTATTACTTTCATAATATTAGCATTTAATCTTTTATAATTTTAACAAATTTCCCTCAAAGAAATTTCCCTTTATATTGATCCCCCTTTTTGTTTCAACGTAAATTATAAGAAATAAACAAAAGGGTTTAAAAGGTTTATTGTCATAATAATTTCTCAATAACATAATTTTCTAAATATTTTATGTATTTTAACCTTCATTTGTTTTGTTTGTTATATCTTTATGTAACGTATGTATGTATGTTTGTAGACTTAAATTAGGCAACAAGTAAAATTTATATTTTATGAATTGTTAACTCTGGGCTTTAAGTATTTTTTTTTTTTTTAAATCAAATCTTCCATTTGATATTAATAAATTATTAATGAAATTATTTGCAAATTGTTTTTTTCGTTTAAGATAATAATGAATAAAGTTATTTATTTGATTGTCTGTAAATGATTTAAATTATTAATATTCAAATTATTTTTAATAATAAAGTGCGTTAAGTTTATTACACTCATCTATTTTTAATGAAAAATTAATGTTAATTTCAAGAATAAAATAGACAACATTTTTATAAGAAATTTTTAAAATTATAATAAATTAACGAAAATTATTTAAATATTTAATTTTTATTTATTTTATTTTCTTTATCGATTTTAATTTAAAACAATTATTTAAAGTTTCTCATAGCGTATGATTAATATTAGTTACCTAAATTATTGTGGAATGTATATAGTAATATATGTTTTGCTGTTACATAATTAATTTTCTTAATAAAATATTTTAAATTTCCTTTAATTTTATTATTCTCAATAAAAGTTCTTCTAAGCGTATGATTGATATTAATTATAGACTTGTTTTATATTTTGTTTCATAACTCTTTTTGTAATTGCAAGAGTTTAACCAAATAAATTGCATAAAATTGTCTGAAATTTAAAGTAAATTTGAAAATTATTTGTTGTAAACAAAAAATAACAAACTGTTTTTAAAAAATTTTAAAATAAAATTTAAACAAAATTAATTTTTTTTATAACAATTGTATAAGAAGTTTTAAAAATTCTAATAAACTACAAAAAATAATTTATTATTTTTTATTTATTTTATTTTGTTTATTCATTTTAGTTTAATTTAAAATAATTATTTAAAGTTTCTCAAAACGTATGATTGATATTATTTAACTAAGTTATGGTGAAATTTAAATAGTTATATATGATTTGCTGTTACATAATTTATTTTCTTAATAAAACATTTTAAATTTCCTTTAATTTTATTATTTTCAATAAAAGTTCTTCTAAGCGTATGATTGATATTAATTATGGACTTGTTTTATATTTTGTTTCATAACTCTTTTTGTAATTGCGAGAACTTAACCAAATAAATTGCATAAAATTAACTGGAATTTAAAGTAATTTTGAAAATTATTTCTTTCATACAAAAGAATAAAGAAAATATTTTTAAAAATTTTAAAATAAGATTTACACAAAATTATTATATTTTTTTTTCTTTTTTAAAAAAAAAATTTAAAGATTATAATAAATTATGGAAAACTATTTAAATAATTTTTGATTTATTTTATTTTCTTTATAGGTTTTAATAAAATTTAAAATAATTATTTAAAGTTTCTCAAAACGTATAATTGATATTATTTAACTAAATTATGGTGAAATTTAAATATTAAAATATGATTTACTGTTACATAATTCATTTTCTTAAAAAACATTTTTAATTTCCTTTGATTTTATTATTTTCAATTAAAGTTCTTCCTAGCGTATGATTGATATTAATTACCGACTTGTTTTATATTTTGTTTCATAACTCCTTTTGTAATTGCGAGAACTTAACCAAATAAATTGCATAAAATTAACTGGAATTTAAAGTNNTATGATTGATATTAATTACCGATTTGTTTAATATTTTCCTCTATTTTTTGTTTTTTTTTTCTTTTTGTAGAAGCGAAAACTTAACTAAATAAATTATATATAATAAATTGCATAAAATTGACAGGAATTTAAAGTAATTTGGAAAATTATTTGTTTCTTACAAGAGAATAATAAAATATTTTTAAAGAATTTTTAAAAATTTTAAAATAAAATTTGCACAAAATTATTATTTTTTTTTATTTTTTTATAAAGAATTTTAAAGATTATAATAAATTATGGAAAACTATTTAAATAATTTTGTATTTATTTTATTTTCTTTATAGGTTTTAATAAAATTTAAAATATTTTTTTTTTTAGGTTCCTCAAAGCGTATGATTGATATTAATTATCCACTTGTTTCATATTTTCTTTCATAACTCCTTTTGTAATTACAAGAGCTTAACGAAATAAAATCTTTAAAGAATTTTTGTAAAATCAAGAAAATTTTAAATAATTTCGTAAATTATTTTTTCGATACAAGCGGAAATACTCTTAACAAATTTTAAACAAAATACTTTTAAAAAATTTTAAAGAAGATAAAATTAATTTGATATTTTTACAATATTTTTTAAAAATAATTGTATTTAACTATTTAATTGTTATATATACATATTTATAAATTTATTTTATTTTCTTTATAAATGTTATTTTAATTTATAATATGAAGTTTCTCAAAGCGTATGATTGATATTAATTACCGATTTGTTTAATATTTTCCTCTATTTTTTGTTTTTTTTTCTTTTTGTAGAAGCGAAAACTTAACTAAATAAATTATATATTTTTAACTAAATTTCAAAATAATTTTGAAAATTATTTGTTTCATACAAACGAATGACGAAATATTAAAAAAAAAAATTTCTTAAGTATTTCAATAAAATCTGAATGAAATAGGCAACAAATTTATCATTTAATCATAATGATAAATTTGTTGTCTATAAAATTATAGCCATTTTATTTAAATCGGTGCATAAGTTTTGAATTTATTCTCAATTTAGTGAAAATACTGAATGAAAATTTGTATAGAAAAATTAAAAAATAAAAAAATCTATATTTTTTTTCTTGTAAATGAAATGAATATTTTGACTAAATAATGAATAAAATCAAATCTTATGCTTTGATTTAAATCAAGTATAGTTTGTTTTATTTGCAACAAATCTATATTTATGACCAAAGACTAAAACAATTGAATTTTTGTTATTTTCGAATTTTTATGGATTTTTGGAAAAAATTTTTTTTCTTTTGTTTTCAAAGAAAGCGCTTGATATCTCCATAATTGTTTACCGTATTAAAAAATAATATAAGAAAGACTTAAGGATAAAGAGATAAGGATAATTTTTAAATATATTTTTTAACAAAATCAGTTGAGTAGTTTTCGATTTATATTTTAACATATAGTGCAACCTCCTTAATTTTACAAATAACGTTTTAACGCGAAAACTAGAGTTAATTCAAAAAGGTAGATTACAGGTTTAATACTAATATTTTTTTTTTAACTTGTAACTCTGTGTAGTAATTTTTTAGTTCCTCACTTAACCTAATAACTAGCCTGTAGTGAATAGCCTTAATTTAAAGTTTATATTCAATATCATTTAATATAGAATATAAGCATTGAATTTTGTTTTTATTTCCATTTTTCTTCTTTTTTAAACTTAAGCTAATTTTCTTAATTCAGTTTTTTTTTTTTAGTTTTCGGCATAACCTTATAACATTTATTTACTTAGGCATTTTAGTTGAATTTTTCTAAAAATACCCCTATCGTTATAATCAATTCAAACTTTATCAATACCTTTAGCCTTTTAACCTTTTCTCAATCAAAACCCACGGTCAACTTTTAACATAACAAACAAATTGCCTGCTGTTAAAAACATTATTAAAATACCAAAAATAGAAATAATATAAAAAAAAAAAACAAAAAACAAGAAAAACAAATAAATCAAAAATCTAAAACATCCATTTCAATTTAAAGCTTTTTAAATTGACATTTCTAGCGAAATGCTTTTCTGTTGATGAGATAAATTTAAAAACAATTGCAAAAGCTCCACGGGAGAGAAAAGTATACAGAATATGTGCATATTTTTAGGAAAAAAATTAAATATTAAAAAAAAAAACAACAACAAGATAGGAAATTGATAATATTTTATTATTTTTTTAAGAATTTTAAATAAAGATAACAATTTCCGAGAATTAAAACAGAAAAAAACGTAATTATGTTTAAATATTTGTTTAATTAAAGCAAATATGTGTGGCAAGAGAGAGATTTTAAAGAATTTCTCTTTTAAGAGTAATTAGTTTAATTTAAAAAAAAAAAATTCTCAGAAAGTAATAAAAAAAGAAAAACAAAAGCAGAAAAATAGGTATTAAATATTAATTAACTAAAATTGAATTAAAATTTTAAGATTTGTATTGAGCATTGATTGAAGTGTCTTTAATTACATACTTATTATATAATTTAAATTAGATTAATAAGCTAAGAGTAATTACTTAATTCTATTTCTATTTTTTTTTAATTTTTCTTTGTATTTTTCCAGATAACACTAATCGACAAAAAGAATTTTTTCGTGCTTCTTAAAAAAAAGAAATAAAAAATAATAAAATAAAAAAATAATAAAAATAATAATAATAATAATAATAATAATAATAATAATAATAATAATAATAATAATAATAATAAAATAATATGTGCACTAAATATAGTTCCGCATGTTAAACTCAAATCTGCTTTCATTTTTTTCCCATTAGGTCGAGATTTTTTGTATGGGAGTGTCTTTTATTAAGTCCTAAATAAGCCAAGTAGTCGAGTATATTTCACTATAACTCGAAAACGACATGAACGATTTACATAAATAATACATCAAAATGTTTGATATAATATTGGCTTGTAGTTGTTTTACAAACAAATTTTTATCCATTCAATAGTTTAGAAGATATTTCGAAATAAATACCCGAAAAAATTTTTGCATGCTAAACTGAAGATTTATTTTTTTTTACTAAAAGTTCTTTCTAAAAGCGAAAATATTAAAAATATAACAGTTTATCATCTTTATCTCAAAGCTGGCAAAATAACGAATAAATAAAGCCATGTGTCATAAAAATTGATGCACAAATCTTAATTGTATTCACAATTAAGTTAGGACACCCATACCTAGATTTAAGTGGAAAATACATAATGAACAAAAATCTTTTTTTCGCTTTAAATGAAATAAAATAATAATAATAATAATAATAATAATAATAATAATAATAATAATAATAATAATAATAACAATAATAATAATAAATGGATTACATGGAATTTAACCTGCTAAATAAGAATTAGTTTTTACTTTTTTATACCCTACACCACCATTGGTGGTTGGGGTCCCAGCAAAAAAAGAACTGAAAAAGCTATGATTTTAGCATTGTGTTGTCATTGGAAG
>MINK01188385.1:6810-19602 GCA_001735545.1 Phormia regina
TTTCTTGTTTAATTTTTACCTTTTTTTTAAAAAAAAAAGTAGTGTGCGTTTATAGGAATATGCTCCAGTGTATATAATAGGTAAATTAATAAAGTAATACTTTGCATTTGAACAACATAACTACCCAGTTGATAATATATGTAAAGATATGATCTATCATATATGTTTCGGATCCGAAAATTGAATGCATATGGGAATATATGACCATATATTTTATAAACTATTATGAATTATAATATACATTTTTCATTAATAAACACACATAAAAAATGTGCATTAATCATATACTCAAGACCTATTGGACTTCTTTTGCATTCTTTATTGTATTTTTCAATATTTATCGAGCCCACTGTAACAAATAACTTGCTTCTTTTGTCGCAACTGCATAAAACTTACTAAACCAAGAATTCTTTTTTTAACTTTTCAGTCCTAAACTTATCTTAACATATCCTCGAGAATCATCAACAAACAAATTTTGACCACGGTGCTGCAAAAATCAGTCAGTTCTCATACGTTTCGTCGAGGGGGAATGGTAAAATACTTGACGGATATTATTTTATTTAAAATTGTAATGGTGAGAATAGGACGAGGGGAGTAATAACCCTATATAAAGTTAATATCTAATATGACATCAAAGCTAGTTATGTTATTATAAAAAGTTATATGCATATTTAATTAAGATATTCTTTGCTTAAGAATCGGAGCGTTTTAAAAACTCTGTCAAATTTTTAAAATTTTTAGTTGATTGGCAACACCTAAACTTCGAGTAACTATTTAATTCAATAACTATTTAAAACTATTATCTGAAATGATTCAAAATTGTATGCCACACCCTACATTTAGTACCAATATTTGTATAATAAGTGTAAAATTGATACCCCAAAGTCATGTTTTGGGGTATCTACCCTAATATATTGAGCAAATATGATAAAACTTATGGATTTATAAAAACTATAAATCCTTCTGTACAAAATAATTAAAACCGTTTCTAGCAGGCTAGGTCCATATTAAAACCAGGGCTTTCTTAAAAAAAAGTTTATGAGAAAATTTTTACTTTGATTGCTCCAGCAAAAAATTTTTAATCTGTTTTTTTAATGTTGTAGCTCATATTTATTCACACAATATTTAAAAACTTAACAATAATGAAAAATCTAAAACTTGGTCGCATCTATATGATTCAATTGGTTGAAAAGCTTTGCTTAAAAAAACTTTTAATAAACAATAATTGTGCTAGCAATAATTCAGTACGAAAATCACAAACTATAGAAAAATAGCCTCACAGCTTATTTCGTGTTTAAATTTTCCCTTTACTTGTTACCGTTCCAATAATAAGAATTTGCGTAGAATGGAATAATAAAGAATTTATTAATAATGTTTAGAAATTTTAAATTAATTAGTTACATTTTAAACATGGGTCGACGAAATTTCCGAAGAATTGCAGATAAAAGCCGCAAAGCGTCAAATAAAATATTTACTGAGGCTGACGAACGTTGGATACTAAGAAAAATTAAGCAGAATCCCCGATTAAACGCTCCAGCATTGGCAGCCAAAAAAAAAAAAAACAGAAAATTTCCTAGGAAAGTCATGTAATCCAGAGACAATTAGAAGAATTCTCCGTCATGCTCATTTCCACGGAAGAACCGCTCGTAATAAACCATTTATTAGCCCAAAGAATCTTAAAAATAGATTGCAGTTCGACAGAGATCATATCAACAAAGAACAATCATTTTGGAACAAGGTTATTTTTGCTGACGAAAGAAAATTTAATCTTTTTGGGTCAGATGGTAAGTCATACATTTGGCAAAAACCAAATACAGAGCTCCGCCCTCAAAATCTAATGCTGTGGGGGGTGCATGTCATCGTCTGGCATTGGTAACTTCGTGTTTATTAATGGCACGATGGACAAAACCGTTTATTTAAATTTATTGCAAAATAGTTTACTCCAAAGTGCAGAAAAATTGGGTATTACAGATGATTTTTGGTTTTATCAAGATCATCACCCCAAACACAAATCGAACATTGTACAGACATCTCTATCAATAAACTGTCATCACGTCGTTAAAACACCAGCCCAATCACCACATTTAAACGTTATTGAGAATCTCTGGAGTTTACTACAGAAAAACATCAGAAATCACCCAATTAGTAATCACGAGGACTTAAAAATAGAATGGGAAAAAATATCAATGGTATACACAAAAAAACCTGTAAGTTCTATGCAATCCATACTGAAAGATGTTTTAAAGCAAAAAGGTTACCCAACCAAATATTAGTTATTTTTTTAAACTTCAAAAAAAAAAAACAAGTTAAAACTTCTTTATTTTAGTACGTACACGAAACAGGCTTTAATAATGTAGACTTTTCTTGTCAATTAAAAATAAAAAAATATACAAAAAAATTTTAATTTTTAAGGAAAAATGACAATGTGCAAATTTTATGAAAATCTGCAGTAAATGTGAGTAAGAGTGTGTTGTATATATGCTCTATCGCTTTTTAATTCTCAATTATTTCAAATATATATGTGTTTTTCCAACAACACACTTTTTATATTTTCATATTTTTTATTAAATTTTAAAACGAAATATTAATAAAGTATTGTTTGTGAGTAGAAAATTAAAGACAATAGTCAAAATTTGTGTTTTATAACTATTTTTCAATCACAATTTTTTATGTGAATATGTATAATTATCTATACAATTTTTTAGAAGGAGGTAATTAATATAGTCTCCTAAAAAATCGCAGAATTAGAATTTAAAATACAATATAGTAGTCGGTTTCACATAGTCATTGTTGATAAAGGCTCAACTACATAGAATACTTTCGCTTTATCTACTGCAAAAAAGTGACAAATTAATTATATGATTCGTAAGTACTTTTTTGTCATATGCCATTGGTCTGTGTATTTTGTGATTTAAACGTTCATAATTAAAGAAATATGTATTTGCACTATTTAAAACTATAATAATGCTTTTAACATCTTAACAATAATAAATGAAATTGAACAATAATTTTTAGAGTCCACCGAAACTATTTTATTTTATTTTTTTTTTGGCAGAAACAAAAACGAAACGTTTTTATAGTTGTTTTTATGGTTTATTATAGTTGTTTTTATGGTTTCTATGTATAGACTTAAAATGTAATGAAAAATTATGATCTACATCAAAACAATTCTTTCTTTCCAAAATATAACAGTTTGGAGCATAACATGCATTTGGCCTACATCTTTCATTATACAACCAAATTGGACTGACATTTATTATATATTTTATTATTTAATAAAAGAGACTATGAGATTGTAAGAGCTTTCATACACAACAATTTTTTTTTGGTATCAATTCTGAAAAGGTATAAATAATTGCCATGTGTGAACCGTATATATTAGTATGTGTGGTGCTATAACGCTATTTAGCAATTTTTCCCAAAGTTTAAAATAATGGATGTGGACAGATTTCAATAAAATAAAATATTTCGGCTGCCATTGCTACATATCCCCCAAATAATTATTCAGATCGTTTAGGTCGAACAAGGTTAATAAAACGATAGGTAAAAATTTTATTTTATTTATTTTTTAATTAAATCAGAACAGGCAAAAATAAAATTATTTCAGGTGTATTTAAAAATTGGTCCAGTTCCCTAAATAATTTATCCTTAATATTTTGGGTATTAGTTATTTTTTATTTTCCTGAAAATCTCTTTGTTAATTTTCAAACAAATTTCTTTACCTATCAATTTAAAATGATTTACACAATTATTTTGAATTTTTTTCGGGGATAATTATTAAATTACAGTTTAGTATCATATTCCTATCATCTTAGAATGTTGAAATATTTGTAATAATAATTGTTTCCATAGTTCAAATTATATTTAAATAAACTTAAGAACTTACAAGAAGAAAAGTATTATGATATCTTAATAACAGTTGCTCTACAAAATTACATACGTAAAGTTTTCCATAATGAAAAGCTAGGTAACGAAAATATTTATTTAAAAAAGAAGAAACAACAAAAATCATTATATATATATTTTTAAGAAACTACGTAAAATGAAACCCTTATGTATTGTTCACTGTTCTTTATTGAATCCTTGAAATTGAATTATATTTAGTAAAACGGAACGATTTGTTCTTTGCTTGCGTTTGACCTGAAGTAAGTAATTAAAAACGAAGTTTTCAATTTGACTTAAAACTATGATAGCATCATATTCGAGTTATCTTAACAGTACTTTTATACCATAAAGTAGACATTATTTAATGTGAAGTGCTATTAAAGTATTAAGGACCTTTGCAAAACAAGTATAGGTTAGGTTAAGTGGACAGCTATCCAAACAGTTGCAGGACAGCTCACGCGGGTCGAATTTGGTCCCGTCGTGATACCCCATTGGATCACATGTCCGAAACTACGTTCGAATCGAACCAACCCGACGCATGTATAAAGGAGTTAATCATTCTGATGTCGATATCAGAGAGAACAGATAGTACATGCACATTCAGACTGCTGAGTTTAGCAGTCCTTATTGCCGAAAGAGTCGGACATAGGAAGTGCTCCACTGTCTTCTCCTGTTTATCAAGGCAACTCCTACAGAACTCGTTAGATCCCCAAGCCCTATTCTTCTAGCATGCGCACCAGCATGCTACGTAACCGATGCCTTGGTAGTCTCAGTAAGAGATTTGACCATCTATCCTGTGTAATCCTCGATAGATTCCGCAGTATATAGGTACTCCGACTAGTTGATCCACTTCTTCATGCCGAAGAAGGGAACCATTTGCATCTGTGATTAGCAGCGACGAACTACGCAGAATCTTTCAAAGATTCCGAAAAAGGTGTATTTCTCCATAGCCTTCCACCATACTAACGGTCCATACATAAGTATGGGCTTTATCACCATTTCGAAGAGCCATTTTGTATTCTTAGGATATATTCCCCAAGATTTCCCAATGGCTTACCTACACATATATATGGCAATTCCAGCCTTGTATTTTGAAGCCAGGATAGTTTAGAATTTTGTATCTTCTGGAGAACAGAACGACTTCCGTTTTTCCTGGATTCACACTGAGGCCACTGGTGGGCTCCATACACTAAGTATGCCAAGAGCAGTTTGCAGGCGTTGTGACATAGTATTCAGATATTTCCCGGATACAGTCATTGCGACATCGCCCTCATAATTGGCAGATCTAAACTTCAGAGCATCTAGTTCCCTGAGTAGTGGGTTTACGGTAATATTCCAAAGAAGAAGAGATAAAACTACTCCTTGCGGAGTACCCCTATTTGCTACCTTGTATATGGTAGATGCTCCCATATTGGAAATTATAACCCTGTTGGTTAGTAATTTCCATATGAGGCTAATTAACGACTGATTGAAGAGACAATTTTATAGCCTCCGGAGACACCTCTGTGTTCAGGAAGGCAACTAATGCAAACTCCTTATGCTCAAGAGCGTTTTCTATGTGCCCTTCAAGTGAGTGTAATGCAGTCTCAACAGATCTGCCTTCAATATAGGCATATTGAGACGCTGATAATATGCCGATTGCGGATCAGAGGTAAAGATCAATCAACCTTTCCAGTGTCTTCAAGAGGAAGGCCGACAGACTAATAGGTCTGAAGTCTTTCGGTCTTGTGTGAGAGGTCTGCCCCTTTTGGGATGAAGACCACAGATCATCTAGTCCACGACTCTGGGATATACGAACATTATAGCTATGCTGAGTATCCGCATTATATTGCAATTCAGCAGGTATAATTCCATCTGGGCCAGGGGATTTAAATGAGATAAAGCTTTTCAGAGTCCATCTCAATTCAGTTTTCTTTATAGGAAAAGTAACATCATGTGGGATTGTTCCTCTTGGTTATCTCGCGAACCTTGTTATTTGATGGATTGTCGCTGTGGTCATGGGCCAGTAGCTAGAGACAATATATATAAGACCAGAATTTGTCTCCCAGGCCGCCACTACAGTATCCTTATCTCTGAAATAAGAAAAAATGAAATACTGAGTTTCTTGCTTTCTAATACAAAAGATTGAATCCTACCTGACCTCGTAACAAGTGTAAAATAAAAACAAACAATTTTTAAATCAAATTATTTAAAAACAAAATTTTATTGTGTTAAAAAAATTTGTATGTATATAAAAAACACATTAATAATAGCTGGAAACCTTTACGGATAATATTATATAACCATTTAAGTGTTTGTGTATACGAATTACTCTACAATTCATTTCTTTTTATTTTGAAAGTTAATTCCATCAAAACATGATTGCATTATATTTAAAGTATATTCTAGTCGTTCAATTGATTCAGATAATACCTGTGAGGCTTTGTTACATTGACTATCATTACTATACTTTTTACAAAGGTTTTTTAATTTTATAGTAGAATTTTGGATTTCAAAAATATGAGTTTTTGCCAGGTTTTCAAAATCCAATTTTTCATTGTTTAAGCTAATAGATGATTTATTGATGTGGTGTGGTTTACATTTGTCTGTATTTAAGATAGTTTCTTTAAATGCACTAATATTTAGATTAATTCGACTGGAATTCATTGAATCATGAACACTATCATTGAAACTACTGTCAAGTTTCTCCCATTCTATGTCAAAACAATTGAATATGTTCTGTGAATTAAAATTTTCTTGTTCTCGAATACTTTCGAGCCAAACTTCAAGCCGAGCAATAGGCCATTCTGCTTTAAGTTCATTTTCTTTATCAATTATTAATATTTTCGTGTGAAACATTCCAAACTCATCAATGACTTTCGATTGCCTAAAATCATACGATAAACCGCGATTTCGACAATGTTGAGTGGCTTCCTTGACCTGTAATGAAAATATTTTTATTACGTTAATATTACACATATTTTATAAATATACTCAGTAAAAATAAGTAGTACTTAATTTTATAATTTATTTTAATTTAAGAGTTCGAGCCAAACTGTAGTGAATAATATTTCACTAGAATAGAAAAATTTTAAAGTTGTAAAATAAATAATAATTTAAAATAATTTGAAATTGTGTGAGATTTGTAAAGTTTATTTTATAAAATTTTAGTTTTTTTTTTTTTTTTTCATTAAAAGTTTTGGAAAGCTTACTTTATGATTTTGTCAAAATTTATCACAGATAAACAGATAAAAGTTTTTTATATAGCACAGCAAAACTATAAAAGTTTTTCAACATGGAAAAATTTAGATTTTCCACAGAACTAAGTATAAAAAATCATAATCAGAACTAAGTATAAAAAATCATAATTAAGTTAAGTTCACAAATGATGATTTATTTGAAAAAGCCATGTACAAATTGTTAGTTAAGATATTTTAAAGATTTTTTTTAGAATCTATCGTTAGAAATGATGTGTAAATAATTTTCAAATTTTTGTTAAAGGAAATCCACAATTCTCAAACAGTTGAAAAACACAATAGATTCCAAACTGTATTATTTTTGCAGATTTACAATTTAAATCATTAATAGGATATACATCTGAACTAGAGTATTCATTTTACTCGAATAATCATATAACACAAAAATCCAGTTTTTAAATTACTCGAATAATTGTGTAAACCTTAAATACCTTAAATTTTAACTCGATTTTTCAATGCCTACCAAAAAAAAAAAGGAAATAAAAATATAGCTTAAATCATTTGGCTTTCCAAAATATACTATTTTATTATATTTATCTTTTTCTTTGATAATTTCGTGTTTTTCTATATTTAATATATTCATTGATAGTTAAATAAATGGTCTTTAAATTTGAACCAAATTTTATATTAAGGGTAGTCCGAAGTGCTTTTTGTAACTTTTATGACGCCATAAAATAACTAGTACTTTTAATAAAATTTATAATTAATGATCAGTTTTTATCTACTTTGGAATAATTTGCGATTTTTTTTTTTTTTTTCATAACTTCACATTTTAATTTCGACACAGAAATTGAAATTCGACAAAATATTTGTACAATATTTTTTTTTTTTTTTAAGTATCAGAGATTTATTAAACCCAGATTTATTTTGACTATAAAGTTTTAGAATGTTTAATACTTAATACAAATGTATACAATTTTTAAGATAATTTCATTTTATTTATATTATAGTGATATTTAGTTAAATTTTTTGGAAAATCATTTAAAATAAATAATTCTTTCCCCTAAATGTACACGCAGATATTATAATTAGTTCTATTTTCAATTAAACCACAATTTCATAAATACATTGTGGTACTTTATCATTCTAATAATACTACTCGATTTTTTTATAGTAATTAACATAGACACATGAAAAAAGAGATGGTTATTTATGGATGAGAATTCCCAATCCCTTATAGTTACATTGAAAACCAATACTTATATTAAGTGTAAAAAAAAACATATGGCATTATAATTATTATTTATATACTACTTTTTGTTTACGACTAAATGTTAAATAATATAGAAAAATCCAAAAACTACCATTGTATGTGTGAAAAAGTACCATTTTAGAGATTTTCATTTATTCAGGGCCAAATATCTCTAATGTCATATTTCCAAGTTAAATATTATAGAATAAAGGTACCATTAGAAGAACGAAAAGGTACAATTAAGTCCTTTTAAAGATATTCTCATTTGTTTAGGACCAAATATCAATTTAATTTAATTTCCCTCTAGGACTTTTTCTATTCTTTACGATAAAATATCTCTAATTTCATGTTTCTAATTAAAATATTATAGAAATTCAAATAGTACAATTAGAAAATCAAAAAAGTACCTCAAAGTCCATATTTTTCAATTCTTGTATCCATGTATCATTAGGTACCACAATTCCCACATTTGAATTATATCCAATTATTATTATTTTTTTTTAATTAATAACAATAGCTGTTCAACTTTTTTGATATCTATATTAGTTTTCTAAAAAATTCCGTCTTAATGGATTTATATGAAGGAAGACCCACCTAAGTTCTACATTTCATTTCTCTAGCTACAGGCCTTCGATCGGTGGGATGATGAATATTTTTGGCGTTTCTTAAAACTCGTTTTAAAGATGATAAAAATCACAAAATAACTTTTATTATTTAAATTTTACTTAATAATTTTTTAAAGTGAAATTTATATTTGTATTTATTTTTTGTAATTTAAAAACGTAAATCCCATAAAAATTTTAATATTCATCACAGCATTTATATAAGTGCAAAATGACAGTACAAAATTTCATGAAGATCGGTTCATAATTGACAATAGGTCCCATATAAGACCCAATTTCGGTAATGAATAAAAGTGTATAAATACATGAATCTAAGTATTTATGTAATATTCTGTAATAGTATTTTATATTTTTCACTTAATACAATTATAGGTTCTTAATTGGCTCCTAGAGAAAAAGATGCAGTTCGTCAAGTCCGATCATATATTACCCTACACTATTTTAGGGTACCAAAATTTGGGAAAGGGCAAATTATGGACTTATACTGGTAGTAAGTGTAAAATAGACATAACAGATGACGATTTTTGAAATAGAGAGTTCGAGTATCAGCGAAATCTCTTAAAGCTTGAAGAATTAAATATCAACATGATTACACAATTCCCCTTAGAGCCCCCATGCACTTAATTGATTTGAGCATAGTGCGTAAATTATTATATCTTTTAATTAATAATTAATTAGACAAGAAATACCTTATCGCTTAAAAAAACCAAGGAGCTTGGTTGAAATAAAATTGTGAAAGGCGGTCGAATTGTGCTAAAAGATATGGATATACTTTTAAAGGAGAAGAATTTTGTAAAGATTCTTTTTTTTGGCAAATAAGCCAAGAAATTTATTTACTATTTAATTAAATTTTAATATTTTAAAATATAAATTAAAAATTAATAAATTTTATCGTTTTGAAGCTTTTAAATGAACTGGAATCTTAATTAACTGAAATATATAGATACTTTAATATACTCGTATATATGCTTGAAAGTGGTTATAGATTCTTTTCAGTACATTTGTCTATCGATTAGATAGTCGCAATATACTTACTATATATCAACAAGACAATAGGAATAGATACTTTACAAGATCTGAAATCTACGCCCGTTATCGCAAACCGAGAATATCGACTTGTGTGACATTTAGGGTGGCCATACCCTGTATAAAGTAAGCTAGGCTGTGTGTATATTTCGAAATAATTTCGAATACTTGAAAGCTATACATAATCAATACTGTATGTTGGAAAGTTTTTGTGGGGAAATTTCCAGATTAACAACAATCTTTTTAAATTCCGAAAAGTTGTTCCTTTTTTTATTGGATTTAGTCTTATAGTAGGAAAATTCACCTTCACATTAAAGTGAATTTGATTCTAAATATATAGCTGAGGAAATAAGTAACATTTCTGAGTGACCTATTCAAAGTCCAGTTTTGTCACCAATAGAAAATATATGAAATTTAAAAAATTAAATTAGTGTCCCAATAATTGACCATCCTGATGGATTTATTTATTACTAAAACTTTTTGATTCCGTTTTTTTTTACTTACAATGCCAACACGTTTGGCACTAGTGTATCAAAATATAAGCGGCCGCCGGGGCTCTTAAAAATCTTGTCTACTTATTTATGGAGTATTGATTTTTTCTTTTCTTTAAAAAGAACAATATTCACTAAGTAGTTATGCGTTGAATTGAATATTTTGTAACAATTTTTTATATTATATATTATATTTATTTATAATATAGTCTATGGGCGAGAAACAATGAAAATTGTTTACCAATTTAAAATATATAAATTAGAAAGATACTAAGTTAATATTTAAAGTTATTTATAATTAATTATTTAAATGTAATATAATATCTTTTTTAATAGTAGTATATGGATCAATGAATTCTCAGTAGCTTTATTAACAGTTAGTGAAATATGGGAACCGAAATCTCATTTTCTCAATACCCCGATTGTTTCCAAATGGAAGATTATTTATGAACAAAGTAAATGATAAAGCACCAAGGTGGCTACCTTGAAGAACTCCTGACGTAACTCTTATAGTTTTTTGAAAATATGTTATGAAAATGTACACATTGAGATCGATTATTTAAATATGAAGTAATCCATTTTAAAAGCGATGAGCAAATTCCTATTTCTTCCAATTATGTAGCACGAAATCATGGTTTACTTTATCAAAAGCTTTGCTAAAGTCGGTATTAAAATTTCATCTGTTTGGTGACCATTAGCAAGTTCTTCATATGCACGAGTTGTGAATTGTAAAAAGTTTGTAATAGTGGAGAAAGATTTTGGAAATAAAATGGATAAAATATGGTGAGACATATATATTGTTTTCTCAAATAGTTTTGAAATAATACTTAACTTAGCAATCCCACTATAATTCATTATTATAGACTTTGATCCAGATATAATGAACAATATTTTAAATCTATTAGGAAAAATACCTTGGACTAATGAGTTATATAGGAAATATAAGTGGTCCGATAAATCGGACCATTTATATTCAATTAAAAATATTTCCAAACCTTGATATTTTCACTTCACTCTGAAACAGTCATATTTGTAAAAGGGTGTGAAGATAGCTACGAAAGTTTTTAACTAAAATTTCCCTCACTCAAAGTCTGTTATGTTAACAGAATTTAATTAATTTCAATTTTAATAACGTTTTTAAAAATGTTAATGATCCATTTTTGACAGAAAAGTACTTTTGTTATCATTTCTAAAAATGTTTATATCATTATTTAAGTTAGATGTGTTGAAAGCTCCTTTTTGCTAACAATCAAATACTATTTTTACCATCGTTAGAATACATTCTTGCTTCTTTATTTTGCAACTTTGTTGGAAGTATTCTGATATTTATACCAACGAGTAAATCGTTAACGGTAACTTAAATATTGTTTGTCACCAAACTAATCATTTTATCACTCTCTAATTTATATTCGATTACGTCTCCAGTAAAATTTGAATCATTTTTATTTTGTATTTTTACATATTTTGGATTGATGCCCCTAAAAGCATTTTTGTAATATTTGAATTTACATTACATTTATAACTTGAATTGGGTCGTCGAAATTGGAAAGGTGCTCTATTCGAACCTAGTATGTTCGAAAGCTATTCCATCAAGAATTTCAAAACAGAAAAATAGTATTATGATTATTCAAATTTTTTGAGTAATAGAATTTCGAATATTTTCAAAGAATGAGTTTTCTCATATAAGGAAAAGTGGTATTAACCTTTTTAAAATGTTAACAAAAGTAAGTGCTTCTCTGTTAAACAAGGGTCATTAACATTTTTAAAAATGTTATTAAAATTTAAATTAATAAAATTCTGTTAACATAACAGACTTTGAGTGAGAGAAATGTTAGTTAACATAAAATTAAAAAAAAAAAAAAAAAAAAAATAAAAAAATAAAAAAAAAAAAAAAAAAATAAATAAAAAAAAAACATAGCTAACTTTCGTAGCAATCTTCACACCCTTCATATTTACACATATCTTCCTTTTTTATTTGGGAAATAAATTGTATGGGTTTTTAAAAAATGAGCAGTCTTTGGATTTTCATTTTTTATTTGTAACATAATAAAAATAATTCTCTAGATTCGATTATAGAGTTATGGACGAATTTGAAACTGCCATTATTTTAAATTAATTTTTTTCTAAATAATTGATACCATAACAGGTTTCATTACCAAGAAACTTTGTATTGCTGAAGTTTCGTGTTATACATAAAATTAATTGAGGTAATTTTCTGTTTGCTTTGATTTAAAAAAAAATATATAGAAATATAGAATAGAATATTTTTATTCTTCTTGCATCAAGATTGGACGATACATACATAAAGCGATATCATATATAATATGATAATTTTTTTT